>JACXGM010001133.1:0-33332 GCA_016801145.1 Umbra pygmaea
TTCCACTGCATACTGTAACCCCTTTTGCCTCGATCTTGAGGATATCGCAGAGTTAATGCTCCTAAAAAGGTAACTGACACGCACGGTATACCTTTTCCGTTATGGCAATCTGTTGCACTGGTCGGGTGTTTGACCATTTGTTTGTCGGGCGTAGCAACAATAACTAAGGGGGGCGGGGCTCGGCGAAAGGCTAATTCCAGCTTGCTGTATTGTGATGTGTGAATGAATTTATTTGTGCGTGATTGTTCTCCTCTCAGCTGTACAATCATGTATGTAGCATGTATGTAAACTGTCTGTACACTTACAAATTTCTCAATGCTTCAGTTTGCATGTAGGGACCCTCATTATGCTACCGTGGAGTGGTGCTATTTTGAGCCTTGTTAGTGGTATATAATTGCAATTTATTTTTACTTCATTAATGCCCACACAACTAGCACAATAAGGTAATTATGAGTTTGCACTAAAACTGGACACACTCGATTAGCATGAAAACATATCCCAGAGAACTTTGGATATCTTTTTATATTCCTTTCCAACTTTATGCAGTTCCAGTACTTTATTGAGCAGGTATTTTGACAGATCTTTTCTGCTCCCCATAGCTCAGTATCTAACCTGCTCAGTGCATCCATGTGAGAACTAACAAACTCACTGACTATTTATAGACAGACACTAATTGCAATTTAAAATCCCACAGGTGTGGGAAATATTTGCCATTTTAACCTGGGTGTGTCACCTTGTGTGTCTGTAACAAGGTCAAACATTAAAGGGTATGCAAACTTTTGATCAAGGCGAGTTATGTGATTTCTGTAATCAGTATGGTTTACAAAGGAGCCAAACAAATGTGTGATAATTATAATTATATGATCACTTTACATAACAGACACATTTTTAGCATGAACAGTCATATTGTAAAAAATATGTCACAATGTCTGCCAGGGTATGCAAACTTATGAGCACAACTGTAGATGTAAATAATTTGGTCATATAAGTGTACATGGACTGAAGGAGTATCGTATGCCACCTCAGTCTAAATGCTGCAGTGTGGTGCACCTGAGCCCTGGTCGAGTCATGTCAGGGTGTGTAAAGGAGACAAGAGGTGAGAAAGATAAGGGCTGTCTGGTCAATCTCATGTCCGCTAGAAGTGTAAAGGGTGGAGGAAAAGAGTGATGTGGGAAACACATCAGGATTAGAACATCTGGTGATTGTTTCCTGCCAACAGAGGGAGGCTTAAAAGTTGCATGTTTAGAGGGTGGACTGCATTGGTTATTAACTGCAGAGCGCAAACAGAGAGAACCTGGACTTGTACCGAGATTGAAATGGAATTCAACCAGATTATTATTCAAATTTTTCCCAAATTCTCCTTTTGTCATTTTTTGTGTCAACTGTAATAGCAACTATCTTACAGTGAATTGGCCTTTGAAGAGTGCTTTGCAATTTGGAGAAATGTGTATGGAATGCACACCAGACATTGCAAGGGCATAGATTAGGTCTTATTATGAGTAGCCTAAAAAGTAAAATGTGCAAATTAAATGTGCTTTGGGATTAATGGATACTTAGTTAATGTGTATATGCTGCATCAAGTGTTCTGGGGCCTCATTTATAAAACTTTGCTTTGGATTTGCGTCAGATATGACGTACGGACGAAACATAGGACGTGCGTACGCAAAGAAATATTCATATATATAAAACTGTGCGCACGCACATCCTATGCCGTTTTCCCTTTATAAATCACAATCAACTCTAATACGTGGCACAGCTTTTGCGGCTTCATGTCATGCCCATTGTTGGCCATAAATAGTCAGTGAAACCCCAAATTCATTGATTGAGAAATCATGGCAAACACAGAGAGGAAAACCAAAAAATAAACTTTGCTCAATGTGAAGTAGAAACTCTTTTTGGCAAGATGGAAAAGAGGAGGAAAATGTTGTTTGGAGGGCACAGTGTGGCCATTACTAATGCCAAAAAATCATTGGAGTGGCAAAGGTTTGCAGACGCTGTGAATGCCACAGCCTCAGAATGTCAGATCATGGCCGAAATAAAAAAGTGGTCAGAAATCAAACTCGATGCCAAAAAGGGTCTAGCGCTTCATCGCGAAAGTCTGCCACGGGTGGGGGAAGATTATTTACATTAGTGAACAACATGTCTGCATCATAAATTATTTGGACATTGATGGAATGAAAATGCTTACGATTAATGAAAGCATTTTATTTCTCATTCGGTGCCCTTGTGGCAACATGAGTGCAGTCAAAAGCACTGATTAAATTTGAGAAAACGGACATAGCTGCAAATTGTGCTTTTGTGTTTGCCTGTTCACCCGCCGTGTACGGAAATTTTATGTAGGCTAATTATGCGACAAGCCCTACATGTCTGGCATAACCCGGCGGCAAAGTGGTGGCTGAGATATCCCTGACCTTTCAGCCAATTCCCTGCCAGTCGCCAGAAATCCTGTTATGTTATGAAAGGCGCCACTAACTAAAATGCACCATTAGGCTATTATTATTATCCTCCAACAGCGCAAGATCACCCATTGTGCGTCATTACGCATTGTGATGGAATGGCTTTTTATAACCATCCATTTGACTGTATCTGATAATCTATATATGTTGGTATTAATCTAATTGTAAATGGGAAATAGTTCTGCACAAATTGAATTTCTTGCACCTTTCAAAATGTTTAAGACATGCGTCACGATGGAACACATTTAAAAATGAAACAAACTAAATGCATAAAAATGAACACTATGATTCTGTAGTTGATGACGACATTTATACTATTAAAACAGCTTTCCCCAATGGACAGTAAAGACTATCTATCTATTATCTATTTATCTATCTATCATCATCTATTTATCTATCTATCTTCACCGCCAGACATCAACGAGAATATCTGTTTTAAACAAGATTGTGTTCTGTTTACCGTATTATTTATGAGGATGACTTACATAACATGCCAATATAATTACAGAATATGTATTTTTTGCAAATATATCTTCATTTGCATTTACCTGACAATCTTGTTTTATTTTGTTTGTTTTTCACTGCAGGCTGTTAATTGTAAGCATGCTTTGTGAAATCTTCATATTATTATACTAAGAGGCAGTATTTCGATTTAGTTTACCCAACGGTCTGCAGTTTCAGACAATTTCACATGTTTCATCCATCTGCTGACGGTGTCGCCATTTCTCATTTCACCCGTTTTTGTGCGTACACCTGGGTCAGAGCTTCCGTGAAGGACCGCACATTTTCCCGTCAAATTTGCTTTTTACAAATCCCAATTCTTGCGTAGAGAGTGGTGTACATCTTCTTTTGTGCATACGCCACGTTTTTAAATGAGGCCCCTGGTGTTTGTGTACTGACCGTGCCTGGTGGCCTTGCTTGCGGCAATGCAAGGTTGCTCAACACCGTCAGAGAATCTTAGAGTTGTTGTCAGACAGCCTTGCCATGTTGTGCTCTAGTACCACTTGTGGTAGGCCAGTTGCCTACATGCTAAAGTTGGCCGGTGAATGCATTGTTCATTAAGTGTGTAGGTGCCGGCCAATTACTTTCTGATGGAGCAGTAAAGTGTGATAGTAAGGAGAAAGACTTCAGAGGCTACACAATGTTTGATTCTCCTGAGCCTGCTAGAATGTTGTGATAAGAGGCAGGGCCATAAGAGCAAATTCAACTTCATAAAATTATGACGGTAGAAAAAAATCAATATACATTTCCTGTATTTTTATCAATTACTTTATTTAATTTTAATTTTTAATTTAACCTTTATTTAACCAGGTAAGTTGACTAAGAACAATTTCTTATTTACAGCAACGACCTGGGAGCAATTAGGGTAAAGTGTCTTGCCCAAGGACACAACAACATTTGGCTCAGTCGGGAATCGAACTGGCAACCTTCTGACTACAAGTCTGACACCCTACCCACTGAGCCATCTGCGCCCCTAAAACAAGATTTTATAACAAGATTACACATACTGTACACCGCCTTCCTAAGTAATCGATGCAAATGACATTCAGTATAATTTTCAAGTCACCAACCGTTAGTGTATAAGCCGAATTTCAATGAACAAACCACCCAATGAAAACTGTATATAGGGTTGAGGTCAGGGAAGGATGGGGGCCACACCATGAGTTTCTCTCCTTTTATGACCATAGCAGCCAATGACACAGGTATTCTTTACAGCATGATGATTTTGCTACGGAAGGCACGGTTCTTCTTTTTGTACCATGGAAGAAACCGGTCAGTCAGAAACTCTACAGTATATACTTTGCCGAGGTCATTTTCACACCTTCAGGGAACCTAAAGGGGCCTACCAGTTCTCTCTTGTCCTTGCTGACATCGCAGCCTTATTGGGATATCCACCAACCATCCACTACTCCATCCAGCTGGAACATTCAGGGTTCCCCAGCACTCATCAGTATACAAGACTGTTTGAAAATTAGTCTTCATGTATTTCTGGGCCCACTGCAACCATTTCTGCTTGTGAGCATTGGTTAGGGGTGGCCGAATAGAATGTTTATGCACAACTGCAAGCCTCTGGAGTGTAAAGTATGATTATTCTGCAGCTAAAACGATCTTGATGGAAATAATGATTTGAGGAGTCAAGCAGCAGATTGATCATAGGATGTTTAATAAAGTTATTCTCGTTCCGGAACAGGGAGATCTCAGCAACTAGGCAACAATGACTGTTTCGGATAGAGCCCTGAATAACAAATAGGAGCTGGGTTGTATAGCCTATTGGTTGTTGATGACATACCTTCAAGAATACCATCATCTCTTCAGACCTGTGACTGTCTCACATGAGCAGATCAGCAGGTCACCTTAACCATTACTTCTTTTCTAATTGTAGAATCTCATCTTACCAAATGGCCTTGGCTAGTTGTTGTTCCCAAACTCTCTCAGTAACACTTATCTGTGTCTCCTGTCCTGGCTAGTAACATGTCCTGTTAGTCCGATAGGCATCAAACATGGACCAGATCTATGATGGTATTACAGTCTAATATATAATAGATAATAGAGCTACAAGCCATAATTCTGATGTTTATAATAAAGAGAACACACCCATTGATGGCTTCTCTGTCATGGTCAACTGTTGGCACAGTGACCCAGCTATGCTTCCCTCTGAGGGTAAAAACATCCCGACAATAACAAGATCCACACTGAGCCTTTCTGCAAGGCCATTGTGCGGCCTTGAATCCCTCCCTAAAAGAGAGTAATATCCTCTGTCTACACTCAGAATCTACTAACAGGCCTCAGAATCCTAGGTGTATAACATTCACATCTAGTTTACCATTATAAACTGTTTAAACTGTACTTAACATGCTCCTATAGAATTTCTTTCCTCAACAGGAGGATCCTACACTTTGAGGTTTGCAAGACTCCAGAGGCACCAGCAGCTTCAAATACCTGTTTGCTTCTTTGTAATGACATTTTAGCAGCTGCTCTCTTAATCCGATGAATTTGTCTGGCAGTAACCTTCTTCATTATTCCTTTATCTGCACAAACCCATCTGTCCTCTGAATCAGACGCAAATCTCTTCACAGTACGATGATCTCGCTTAAGTTTGTGAAATAGCTAATGTTTCATACCTTGTCCAAGGCATTGCACTATTTGACGCTTTTCCGCAGCAGAGAGATCCTTCTTCTTTCCCATATTGCCTGAAACCAGTGGCCTGCTTAATAATGTGGAACATCCTTCTTACTGTAAGTAGTTTTCCTTTAATTGGGCTCACCAGGCAAACTATTTATCACAGGTGTCTGAGATTGATTTCAGTGACCAAAGAGCCCAGAGACACAATAAAATCCATGAGTTTGATTGAAAAACAAAATATTTAATGTTTATGACACTTAGTTCCAATTTGTATAATTATTTGGAATGCGGTGTAGTATGGGTCAGACCTCTAAAAGTTAGTAGCACTAATGACACCAGTGGAAAATGTTAGTCTGAGGCTCTGTACTATTAATCCACACTTAGAAGCAGTGCTGTTTCCTGAGAACACATCTGCCAGCCTGGCATTAGATTCTAATATTCTAGATAGTAGGCATGTGTTTTATAATCTTACAAGGCTTAAGGGGCACTGTGGATAATTTTGCACCTCTGTGGGTCTGGATTCACTTTAATTTACCAGCTTACAAAAGCTGAAATAAATATATTTCTTGATGTATTAGCAATAAAAAGGTTATTTAGATGGGCCACCTTGGGAACAGGGGCCCTATTTAAATGATCTGCAAGTATCAAACGCGAAACGCAAGTAACTTTGTGGGCGGAACTCGGGCGCTGTTGCTATTATTCTTGCGCCCAAAGCAAATCCAAAATGGATTGGTCTGAAGTAGCTACATTACTCGGTAGGTGTAATGTAGGTGTGGTTTGGGTGTAACATGCAATATACCAATCTGAGTGTGATCTCATATTCCCTTTAAAAGCAAGTGTGCTGGTTCCATGACAGATTGCTACTATAATGGCGGATTTGCCAGGCGCACACCAGGAGAGGTTCACAGCGGAGGAGACCAATGTTCTCGTCATGAGAATGATTTCCCTCGTATGGTTATATCTTTCCATGTAATGATATGTGGTTTGCAAAAATGGGGACTACTGCGTCTGTGTAGATGAGAAAAGCAAAGTGTATGCTTGTTGTGCACACGCTACATTATGGCCAAGTATGCGCCCTTAAAATGTGGCAGAATTGTTTTCTGAAACTGCAAAATAGTACCAGAGAACCATGAACATGCCTCCTCTTTTCGCTGAACCGACCCCGGGAGCACAAGTCCATTCCCTAATTTACCGACATGAGTCTGTGGAGGGAAAGGCCCACTGTGTGTTGGGTGCAAAATAGTAATGATACATGCGTCGATGTACTGGGTGTAAGATCGGGCCCCAGGTCTCATTCACATGTGTGCCCTGGGAACACAACCACAAATGGCACACATACTGTACATAAGATTGGCACACATACATACAAAATACATACACAATCAGTTAAAACAAAGACATTTCTCATTTTAAAAATCCCTAGCAAAATCACTGAACTGACCCAAAGGCATCAAGGCATCTAGATGGACCTTTGACTGGATGCCATTCCAAACCTGAGGCTCTAAACATGAAAAGGCAGCTCTACCCAGCTCAGTGTTGACCAAAGCAGCCACCAGGGTAAACTATCGCTGTGACCATGTATTGTAGTCTGTAACTCTGAATTGCAATAGAGAACACCAGTTATTTGGTAGCTTGTAGAGAAGGGCTTAAAAACAAACTGTGAGATGTGCAGTAGTCTACAGGTATTTTAAGAGGTCCAGCCAACTTTCTGGTAAAGTACTTTTCTGAGTAACTCTGCGTTCACAAGTTTTGGGAAGTCCTTACTTGTCACACGTGTGGGCATATGGTTGATGGAGGGAGATGAAGAAGGAATGGTGGTTTGTAGTTTTAATGAATATCCCAAAAAATGCATAGTCAATGGACAGATAAAACACAGATATCCTCCTACTTGTGTAACAGACAAAGAGTATGCACAACGACTAACAGATCACTATATTACTATGCTCTTAACCACGGCATAGAACGCATGGGTAATCCAATTAAGCGAACACTTAAGCTCATACAATGTCCATATACATTACTTACACTCATAACGTGGAAAAGGAACAAAGGCAGAGTATCCACAGCCCATACAGTCCCATATGTCAGGAATATTCAATTAACAGCAAACAACACGCAACAGTATAACACACAAACAGAATCAATGAACAACACGCAACAGTATAACACACAAACAGAATCAATGAACAACACGCAACAGTATAACACACAAACAGAATCAATGAACAACACGCAACAGTATAACACACAAACAGAACCAATGAACAACACGCAACAGTATAACACACAAACAGAATCAATGAACAACACGCAACAGTATAACACACAAACAGAATCCACGAACAACACGCAACAGTATAACACACAAACAGAATCAATAACCGACATCTCCCTCTTGCTGGCCTGCGCTTATATAGAACAGCTAACTAACTAACTGGACACAGCTGAACGTAATCAATAAGATCGAAGAGTACCAGCCTAACCTAACTAACTAACACTTATCATAGCACTGGCCAACAGGAGAGAGGTGTCACCAGAATTTAAGGAAAATTACATAAACAAAACCAACAATGCAAAGCATTGGCAAAAATGAGAGAATACACGACATTTTAATGAATCCAAGACCTCAGTCTCTGTTCACGCCAGGCCTCACTGGGCTGGGCGTTACAACTTTAGACCAAAATGATCAGGCAGAAGTGAGTTCACATCTTACCGGTGACCATGATTGATTCTTTCTATTTGATTCATAGGTTACTGTTAAGATATAAACTCCCTTTACCTGATCAATTTGGTCTTAAGTAGGGACTTCCTAAAACTTGTGAACTCAGAGTTACTCAGAAAAATACTTTTACCCAAGTAAATGTCCACTTCTGGCTATTTCCCAGTCTGAACCAAAGCTGATTTACATTTAAGATACATTTCTCAGTTAAAATGGAGCGAAGCTTCACATTTACCAAAGTCTCCATGATCTTAACTAAACAGGGAAGCCTTGAAATAGATCTATAGTTATCAATATGTGCACCATCGCCACCCTTATGGAGAGGCAACACGTATGCAGATTTCCATACTTTAGGAATCCTTCCTGATGACAAGATCAAATAAAAATTCTGAGTGACTGTGCTGCTATTAGGAATGCTGGAAATTTTAAAAGAGCCGGCTCCAAATTATCAGCTCCTATAGACTTCCCCAAATCCAATGCAATTAATGCATCATGGACCTCTTTAACAGAAAATTGTCTAAAGGAGAACGCTTGACCAGCATTTTCAATATTTTTCAAGGAATCACCTGATCATATTATCCAGATTATATATTATTTTGGTTGTTTGCGAAACTTTATCAAATATATAGCCTGCAGAATATGACAGTTATTTTGCTACATTGTTTGTCAATAGGATCATGCTGTTTTTTCTTCTGGTTGAATAATATACATTCAGCATTTTAGGCAGTGTTTCTTTAAATCATTCCGGTGGATATGTGAAAAATCTATACTTCCGAAACAACAATGCATATACATAATGGACATTCTTATATAATATGTTATTAGCGATGCACCGATATAAACATATTGCTTGAGATTTCTGCAGATGTTGATGCCTATAAAAATATCTTCTTTTGCTGCATTCTAGCACACTTTCAAACTGAAACCATGGTTCTATGATCATACACCAATATAAATGTCCTCAAACATGGAAAAAATAAGGGCTTTTCAACATGCCAAAATGAATTCTCTGGACTAACTATTATGAAATACATACCATGGCATATATTCTGCCAACATCCATAGTGCCCACTCCTACTAGGAGTTCAAAATAGTGTCAATGTGTCTGTATTGCCATAGTTGACAAAGCAGAGCCGTTCAACAACAATAGAAGCCACATGACTACAGGGCACGTTTTTTTGTCACTTCGGATGTGACTAGATTTTACGTAACATATCGGCCCCTTCACATCAGTGTTAACCTCCACTTCTGACTGATGTTTTTTGTGGGGTATTGTTTTTTATTTTATCTTATAAGTATTTGTTTTACAGGAAAGGAGGAAGCAGAAGTCAGGGACACAGGTAGAAGGAGACAGAAAGCAAGGGTACAGACAGTTGGCCGAGCTAGGGCTTGATCCCCCGTCGCCAGGGTGCATGTGTAGACTGGAGTTGGAAGCTTAGACCGCTACATCAACTCTGGCACAGGCTGATGTATTTTTAGACAAAAATGTTGTCCGATACGATATATCGTCAAATCCTACATATTGCCCCCTTAGACTGATGGGCAGTAAACAGAAAACGCACAATAACAGTAATTAGATGCTGGCCAAACAGCACACAAAGGCAAACATTTATAGTGGTCAATTGTCTTTCCAGTGGTGTTTTTATATATTTAAAACAATTTAAACAAGCAAGGGTTTAAACCAGCAATATGCAACTTTGTTGAAAACTACAAAAAATACAAAAACTGTGTTTTAGAACGAGTAAAGTTTAGGAACTAGCTAGCAGATTGGATTCAGGGGTTGAAAACATCAACTTAAGTAATACAAAATACAGACAAAATGTACATAGCAGAAGTAACTAGCAAACAATGCATATATTATGGACAGAATAATGTTTATTTTTGGACATTTGTTGAATTGTATTTTTTTGTTCCTTTGTTAAATAAATAAATAAATATATATATATATATATATATATATATATATATATATATATATATACATATAATATTTGTGAAATTCCCCCCCTCTCCCGACAAAATGAATGGAAATGTACATGGTTCATCTTTAAGTGAAGGACCATGTCAAATCAATTACTTGTAAAGCAATGGTCGAATCATGATTTCACAAAGGCGGTGTTTAAACATGGAGAGGGAATGCAGCAAATTACACATATTGTAAGGGGTTTAACTTAGGCTTTGGAAAAAGGGTTTCTATAGTTGACTGTGTGGTAGCAGCAATGTGGGCTGGTGTGGAACAAAACGCCAGGGCTGAATTCTTGTCCTTTGAATCCATGATGGTGCGGTTTCAAGCCCATTGTTCGTGGCTGAAACCCCATTAGACGTAAACGAACACAGTGGAAAACTCATCAGAGTGTGATTTGAGGTTTGCGTTCCCTTACTCGCTAAACGCCCACACACCTCTCTCAGGAGCGCGTGTCCACACTAATTGTACATCTTCACAAGCGTCTGTCTGATAGTCTGACTCTCCCTAACACACACAAACACGCGCACACAACCTGCCCCACACTACTCACACTTCACACGATGGCCAGCTCTCTCTCTCACACACTGCATACACTTAATCATAATCACATCAATTCTGTAGACAGAAACAGAAAAGCTGAAAAAACACATTATTGTAACGATTTATCTTTGATTGACTCGTTCTTTTATAGTATCGGGTTTCATGGTGTTAATAACTCTTCTAATTTGCTGTGTTTTGGTGGCTATTTCAGTTTAACATCTACTGTACCAACCTATTAGAAAGATGATATTGCACAAACCTAGCCAGAGAACAGTTCAAGCCTGTCTTGAGTCAATACACAATACACCTCAGTTTCATTTTCTGTAATCCTTCAATTCTGTAAGCCCTCGATTGAGAGCCTCTTTAGGCAGCTAAATTAGCCATATCTGAATGTCTCCATAGCCCTAACAATGAAATCAGGTTAACCAGCTGACTTTTACTGTCTGTCGAATGTCTGTCTGAAACTCAGGATCCATTTAAAAGCTAATTTGTGTTTTTGTACTATCGCTTATTTTAATAACATGATTATCAACCGCAGTAGCATTTTAAAATGCATGTTAAATCTGTTTTCCGGTTTTCCTAGAAAGCAGTGATAGATTTGATGGGGAGTGGAGGATGGCAGGCAGCACACAGTAGAGGTTTGACGTAATCAATAAGCGCTATTGATTTTGAGCTGCCGTATCATGCTCTCACAATAAGATTTTGATTGGATATACTGTACGTGCATAGGCCATATACTGTGCTTTATCCCGCTTATACAGTGCCACCGTCAGTGCATTTGAAAGATTAGCTCATCGAAGATAATAATCTAAGATATTTGAATCAAATTGAAACGTTTTGATCTATCAGTCACTTACAGACTAAGTCCATTTGCTGAATGTGTAGTTGTACATCTGTTTGTTACCAGCCCATCATTGTGTAGTGGAATAACCAAAAATGTAATAAATGTTCAATTAAGGAAGAAACTCACCTGTCCACCTGCACCTCGGCATCCCGCCGCTCTATGCTCTTCTGTCCGTCTCCATTAAGTTCCCTCTTGCTGCTCTTGATCAACCGAAGCACCGGCTCGATCTCCTTGAGTAGGTCGTTGTTCTCCTCCACACCATTCAGGAGCAGGGTCCCGCGCACCCCATCTCTGAGCAAGGGATCCTGGGCTGCGATGAGAGCTTGGACGCCCCCCCTCTGAAGCAGAGCCTCCCTGCGGGACGGAGTCACAGAAGGGGATGACAGGTTCTCGATGGCCCTCAGCTGTTGCGGGTCCTTCCCTCCTTGTCCCGGGCTGAAGGGGCAGCAGCGCTCGTAGGACTTGGATGCGGAGAAGACCGGCCTGGTGACCCTGACAGTCCGCTGGCGCCCATCCCCGGAAAGGGTTGTCTCCAGGTGGGTGGTGAAGCCCTCGGGGCCCCTCAGGATGAGGACGGCGTGGCTCTCCGGGGACACGTTCTTCAGGGTTTCCAGGGCCCGCTCATAGCTGAGGTCAACCAGGGGCTTGTTGTTGACGGCCAAGACAATGTCGCCCACCTGAACAAGGCCGCACTCCTCGGCCGCCCCGCCTCGGATCAGGTCGGACACGATGACGGGTGGCTTGCAAACACGCTGCTTGACCAGGAAGCCAAGGCCGCCCACCTTCCTCTTAAAGAGACGCACAGAGATGATGTTGGGCTGCAGCTGGCACACGGTGGGCTCGGATTCCTGCATGATGTCTGCTGCTGTTGCCTCGTGTGTGTGTGTGTGTGTGTGTATGTGTGTGTGTGTGTGTGTGTGTGTGTGTGTGTGTGTGAGTGAGAGAGAGAGAGAGAGAGAGTGTCCTCAGAGATCTGATGCATACAGAATTAGGAAAAGTAAGAAAAGAGATGCTGTGTTAATAAAAGAGGACCCTGCTTGATCTGTTTGACAGCATGTTTACACGTGTTATTGCTCATTAATATGATGTATCTGCTCCTAAGATATCACATTATTAATTAAACAAAGTTACTTTTCTTATCATGTGTTTACTGCTAAAGTAGCATTGATTCATTGTATTTTTATATATTATCTATTTAGAATTAATGGATGATAAAGGCTTCAGCTGAAGATTACAAGATGATTGTTGCTATTGGTGCCTGATACACCCTTTGCTATGAACCTCCTCTAACTCTCAAAATGACCATACGGTCGCGTGTGAAGACGTTGTCGTAGTTCAAATGGAACCTAGAAGTAAAAAGGTAAAACGTGCTAACTAAAAGCAGGCATTCGAGTGCCTAAGTCACTGTAACCTTACCGCTTCGGCAAGGTGAATCTTATGAGGAGCACACTTAACTTTTGAAAGAAAATCAACTGCTAAGATGCTGTCAGCTGCATTCTATTTTTAAATGCTATTTTGCAACAGATTATTTTCGTATGCAATAGAACCCAAGCTTCCCCCCCAAAAAAATATGAATTTGCTTCATTATTTTTAATTTAATTTTTTATTATCCAGCAGATTTTATTACAAAATATGGCTAACATGTTGACTGTTGGGTGTAATGTTTTTAATGCGTGGGAAAGTATCAACAAAACAAGCGCGCACTTGTCAGTGGTTATACTGTATATTGTTCAGCACCAAGGACAGCTCCCTAAAGCATACATATCCAGAACCACCGCTCAATATGCTTTTTTGTATTTCGTCACTGCCAGGGTTATCTCTAGCTTCAGGTAACATAGATTATTTTTCTACATGTATAGTACAGTATGTAGCTACATACGCTACTGTTTCTTACGTAATTATTAACAAGAGTAGGCTATGATTTGGTATGATTTTTCCAGTTTTGCTAACAACATTTTAATACGATAGCTATTTAAATTTGTTCAATGTATTTTTCAAGTTAAGGATGTCTTTCTAAACAGTTTAGTTAACTGTCCATACATATCATACTAAAAAAGTTCTAACTACCTGTTATGTTTAAGAATTTCTCAAAGTTCAGACGCTTAAGGCTTTGAAAGTATGCAATTACAAGGCACAAACATTCCAAAGATTGTCCAAACGGTGGTCACCAGTTGCCCTGAAGCCCAATGTTCGTCTGTTCAATGCAAAAAGTGGATGTTCTTATTGTATTGATTGTGAAACAAATTTCTGCAAACAGTCAAACACAAATCAGAGGAAAAGTTCCAAAAACATTTTTAGGTTTGCACTGATAAATGTTGTCAAATTAATCCTCCAGACGACTATATTATCGGAAAACCTTTATCTGACAGAAAAATAAGCAAAAGCATCAAGCAGTTGTTAAAATCAAATTGATAGTACCTAATCTGTTTAAACGTCAACGATATAGTTTCTTAAACAGCGGCAAGCTGCCAGTAAACGCGTAATTTCAGTATTGTGCTTAAAGAGGAATGAATACGCCATACAGGTGTAAATAATAAAAGACTCACCTCTGAGAACTGCAATATAACTGCTGCTGTTGCAAATAAAAGTTACGGATTAACTCCTCTCCTGGTTATTCGTTCTTCTCATCTGATGCTGCAGACACAGGTTGTTTGCTTTGCTCGAGCTCCTCAAGTCCCACTTGTGCGCGCTGTCACATTAGAGCCACCGCATGCCTGTGCGTCTCCGCGCGCCAGGGTGCCGTATAAATATGGAGCACGAGGAACACTGTGACGAGCTCAGATCGGGCCGTGCGCGGGCATTAATACTGTGGTCTGTATATTGCAGGCTTCTTTGCCTTTTAAGTTTTCTGTCATCACCAAGACTAGACTAGTCCCTTCTGAGTTCTGACGTCTCATCGTAAATGGGTGTGGACTGAATCCTTCACTGCCTGACTGTGAAAGTAGCAACGTGAGAAACAGAAAAAAGAATAAAACATGGTTCTGCGTCATGTTTATGCTTAGTCATTCCCAATGTTTGTATTTGCCCACACATTTCACAACATTACTTATCTGTATGCTGTAAGAGATCGAGTAAGGCGCCAGCCCCCAGATAACACATTCTTGCAACGGTCAGTTATTTTGTGTCAATCCATTTTATTTCATACTCTATGTCAGACATTTCGATGAACTCTATAGCATGTAATCATAGCCTACATTTACATAGTGAGGCACTTGAGGCACAGGTGTCACTAAATGCCTTTAGTGAAAACAAACATTTTAAATATAATATATAATACCAGTCAAAAGTTTGGAAACACTTAACTTGAATAGGTAAATGTGTCCCTTTCTAGTGTGTCCATTTCTACCATTTTCACTTGAATAGGTAAATGTGACCTTTTCTAGTGTGTCCATTTCTACCAAATATCTGGGTCCCCTGACGCTAAGCTACACATATTGTTTTGTCAGTTTATTGTTATGTTATAAATTGGAAAATGGAATGAGGTCTTTTGCTGACCAATTGGCAATTGTCCATATTTGGAATTGTAATAAATTATTATTTTCTTTGTCTCAAATTTTAAGCAATTACCTTTTGATGTTCTTTAAGCTAGTAGTCTAACCTGTTCAAAATGTTAGAAGGACAGTATACAAGTCGGACCAAAAAAAGCAAGTCACAGAGGCTAAAAGAGCATTGAGAACATGATATTTTAAAGAATGATGCCACAAACTGAAGGCATGTTCCAGTAATCAAACTCCCAGTTTCAATCAGCCACTGACTGGTACTGAAACAGACACAGCCGCTGTGATGATGAGCTACAGGAGAAAGAACAACTGGATTAACTGTTAGCCGGGATCACATGGAATAGCACCATGTCACACCACCAGCAGCTGAAATTACATTCAGGTTTAATATTGGCTGAGATGGGACCAGACTAGATCCCATTCACATATTCTCACAAACAAATGTGCTCAAAATAGACTGTAAATAACTTAATATGTATCTTATTAGCTAACAGAATAACTTTGTCCTGTTTGTAAGCTGATACTGTGCAGGGGCCACAAAACCACGTTAATGTGAGGAAAAAAGAGAGGCCTATACCTGCTGTGCTGAAAAGCAGATGATACATTTTTAAGTTGGACAGTTTGTGGCTAAACTGCCTCAGCTGGATCTTGATTGATTTTACCCTGATCAATGTTGTTATCTGTCCAGGTATCTAATAAGCGCCATTTGAAATCAATTGGCTATTCTAAACCAATGAATCATGGAATTGAATTGGTGAGGTGAACAACCAGGTTGCGGTTGATTTTTGGAAAAGTCTAGAAATTATCTGAACATGAATGTCCTTCAGTTCAAAAGGTACTGTACAAGAATGTACATTTGTCATGTATCAAGTGCCCTTAACTTGAGTGTCTTACACTCAATGCATTCCTCTTACGATAGCTACTTGGGACAACCACACAACTCAGTACTATTAAGTACATGTTACTTAACAAAGTGAAATTGCTATAAGCAAAAAAAGATCATGTAGGGAAAAAAAGTACTACTAAGTAATATTTGTTTGAGAAAAGTAATGTTAGTTTTTTATTTATTTATGGGGAGTTGGGCAAATTGTATATTTTGGAAACTCGTTAAAATGTTAGGTATTCAGACACTTCAAAATATTGGACGAGAATTTCCCTTAAGGGAAACAGGTTTCATCTTTATGGGCGACATGACAGAGATGAGTTTTGACTAAGCTGAGAGGGAGCTGTCCACCCTATGAAGGCAGAATGAGAAAGATGTGATGAAATGACATGCTAGGGTTAAGAAGGCAAGATTTAGATATGCTGCTAAAAATGCTGCTCACGTTACTCCCTTGCTTGCAGGCATTGGCCTTTTAACCTGCTGCCTGCATGTCATAAGTTCACACAAACCAAACACAATATCTGGAATACTTGAGGACCTGAATAGCCTAGTAGTACTGTTTCAAATGATTTTTAAGTCTAACACATTGCTGTGATGTGCACACACACACAAACACACACATACACTCAGCCTGCTTCCCCGGCCATGTCATTATGTCAATCACTTCCTGCTTGAGTGGTACCATCTGCCCTCTAATAAAGCCACAGATCACTCTGCAAAGCCCATGCTTATCCGTGCGCTGGGCTGCGTATCACATCACTAGCCTGGAGTTAAGACCCACCAACCCCACCGAGCAGCCAAAGTAAATGTACATCTGTTACTTTTTATACTCCACCCCATTTACCCCGGCCACTCTATGTATTTCTGGCAACCAAGTCGTGGATGTCTTGGGAATTGGGACAATTGAGTGAGGGAGAGAGAGAGAGAGATTGCAAGAGGGAACGAGACAAACCAGAAAAGCAGACGCACAGAGAGAGGGAGACATTGCAAGCGTACCTGTGTGGAAAATGTGGAGGTTTTTTTGCATGTGTATATACGCATGCGTGCGTACGAGGCGTGTCTCTGTGTATATATAAGTGCACTAGTGCACGACGTGTGTAATGAGGTCACAGGAGTATTTTTGGCAGGAAGTGTTGAGTCACATGATCGACAAATTACATCTAACATGATGACGTCATCCAGATTTCCCGCATCCCGGCAATACAGTTAATTGGCGAAACGCATCGTTGTCACTTCCTTTGTTTTGAAACAATTGTACTCAACGTTAATTCATACCCCAGAGCTCTGTTTATTGGATAGGTGTGACATCTGCAATATAGCTTGAAGTTGATTCCATTTTTGTGGTTACTATGGCAACGTTTGGGAGCCTCTCACCATTGCGTTATTTTTTGTTATTGCCAGTTACCCCAAGACATTTATTCCTTATTGTGTTTTTAGCTTTTGATGGATGAATGCTATTATTCATTGCCATGTCAGGTAATCGGATTTCATGTGATTGTGTTTATTTCTCTGACACAGCTTTTGATTAGTTGATTGCTGTCCTGTTAAAGAGATAAAAGCATCTAGCAACACACAGAGGATTTAGAACTGTATCCTCAGCGAATCTTCGTTGGAAAATGAATACCCACAAAGAAGCTTTATCATTGTTTAATTTAGGGGTGGTCTCTTCCGCCTTTGTTCCACCAGCTACTTATACACTTTATATCAAGACTCCATGGGTTTTAGTTTAACCATTTGAGTGATCAACATGCTCCCTTATAAGAGTCATTGTATGCCTCTACTATACTAAGAAAGGGCTTCAGAAGTTGGTGCTTAAAATCTCATGAAATGCACAATAATTTCAAAAAGCTAAACAGAATGGCGATAGCACATACATATGCTATATATGTAGGCTATGCAAGAGGAATACAGCTTCTTCCCACTCTAGCTCATGTGGAGAATCAGTTGATTCGATCAGATGCAAACCACACTGTTTTCCCCCTCCAATTACCCTATGGGTGTTACACTGTGTGACTGACTGTGGAGAGCTGACGCACCAGAGAACGACCCAGAGCGACACAAACAGGTCCTTCCCCAAAAGTCGCTCACAAACAAAACATCAGTGGTACCACACGTCAACAAACGTTTGCTGCATTGACTTGAGGTTTCTTGAAACAAATTGATTGTTCTCACCGAAACAAGATGAGCCGTACAGAGAACTCGCGAGTGGTGCGTGTGTATAGTTTGAATGCAGAATCAACTTCACTTTACGTCTCTATGGCTGGGGTTCATTGTTGCCAGAATTGCTGTGTCGGCCACAAACTTGTGAAGGCCGGAGGGTAACAGTTGTCTGGTACAAACATTTGGTCTTAGAAAAAAGTTTTGTGTTTGTATAATTCTTTGAGTGGGTCTGGGTGTACATGCGAGCATTTGAAGGAAGCGTCGATACGGAGGCGGGTTTCTCAACAGGCTGTCAGCGGGATGATAATATAAACTGCCCCCCTTCATGGCTTGTCCTCCCGTTGCTCCAGGGAGCTGGTGGGAGGTGGGGGAGTGAGGAGTCCTGGTGTTTCAGAAGATGTGAGAGGTTTTTAACCACCCCCCAGCCAACTGTATTTTAAAACCCCCATGCTTAGCCGACTCCTTACAGGGCCGTCACGGTCACCCCCTCGTTATGGATGGAGTAGGTGCACCTTATTTCTCCCCTGTGTGTTTTAATGTCTGTTTTTCTGTTTCACAGACTTTTCGAGACATGACTCCATCACATGTCTCTGTTCCTCCTATTGATCTTTAGCAATCAATCAGTTCAGCTGTATTCAATTTACTGTCATTTGGGTCCTCTTTAGGTTCTGTGTTTGCTATTTCATCTTGTCGTTCATTGTCATCATGTGTGGTGTGTCGTATTTAAAGAGAGAAAGCTTTATACTCACGGTTTTGGCTCATAGAAGCCTTTTGTTTTGTATTGAGTGTTTATCAGATAAAATGTGTTTTAATTTCGACCTTCGCATCTGTCTCAGTTCTAATCCTTGCTTCCAGACCGTCACACTGGCATTCAAAATGTCTAGTTGAATGCAGCCAAATGTCTAATAGTGGCCTAAAGCACGAAGCATCATTTAAATATTGAACTGAATTTGGAAGATATGAATAAATTGTTCTCTCAATATTTTACATTTAACCAATAGGGCATGAGGGTAATGTTATATCACCAATATACCTTGGCTAGAACCCGTGGGTGGTTATATCCATGCATATAAACCCTTCTAAATGGCTTACTGTTATTATAAAGCAGTAGCCAATGCAAATATGACAGCAAAAGTATTATTTTTGTGATATCTGTAGTATAGTGTCTTTTATAAACCGGACGGTTTGAATCCTGAATGCTGATTGACTGATAGCTATGGTATACAATATGTATTGTATGACATGATAGCACTTTCTACTACTATAATTGCTTTAGACATTTTTAAAGCAATAAACCATGTCAGGGTTTTGTGATATACAGTACAGCTTTGGAAAAAATTAAGAGATCACTGCAAAATCATCAGTGTCTCTGGTTTTACTATTTATAGGTATGTGTTTGGGTACAACGTTCTATTCCATAAACAACTGACAATATTTCTCCCAAATTCTGAATCATTCAGAGCATTTATTAGCAGAAAATGGCTGCTATAATAAACTGGTCATAATAACAAAACAGATGGAGTGTTGTCAGACCTCGAATAATGCATCACATCAATTGGGGTAGATTTAAGAAAACTGTACAATAGTCTCTTAATATTTCCAGAGCTGTATTGCCAATACACCATGTCCAGGCACTCCACAATAAGTCTTGCCTAAGAACAGGTTGTATATATTAGAGATATACCACAGCTCCTCATGCCTTTTTGCTTCAATATACCACAGCTCCTTATGCCTTATTGCTTCAATATACCACAGCTCCTCATGCCTTATTGCTTCAATATACCACAGCTCCTCATGCCTTATTGCTTCAATATACCACAGCTCCTCATGCCTTATTGCTTCAATATACCACAGCTCCTCATGCCTTATTGCTTCAATATACCACAGCTCCTCATGCCTTATTGCTTCAATATACTATAGCCTTCAGCAATTAGAATTTAGAGTTTATAGAGTTGATATTTTCTTTGTTTTTCACATGAATGGAAAGTTGATTGCGAGTACATTGTCTTTTCTCACAATAGCTCAGAGAAGAGGAGAGTTGAATGTGTGGATTGGAAACTGAATAGAATCAGTGTGTGTTCGAAAACGTGAAAAAGAAAAAACAACTACAATAGACTAATGCGTTATTTCCGACCCCCCCCCCCCCCCCCATAAGTCCCCTAAGGTCTTTCATAATTTATGATTAAACTGGCACAGTCTTAAAATGTGTGGGCAGTGGTTAAATAGGAACTGTACACATTCGTATGAAAATAAATAGCAGATTTATGGGTAGTCAAATCATTCCTAATACGTTAGTGTCGGAAGGGAAAACATTATTGATTTCTGGAACTTTAAATGAGTTGAGGCAAACTTTCTATGATGTAGCTAAACAGTGTGTGTTATTGTAAGCAATATTTCATCAGCTCTTTTGATATTAAATATTTTATATTGATATTACATATTCTTTTCCAGCATAACATACATTACAGGTCCATATATGGTCCTCAAGAACAACAAAATAAAGTAAAAATGCTATCATTTTTGTCCCTGTATGTTCTGTTTGCCTTCTCTGAGTATACTTGCTGACAGAGAACACGGCTACAAAGATGTTTTCCTCTCTCAAAAAGGTCAGGCTTGTCATTTGTGGTGAAGCTCTTTTCATCCACGTCTTCTTACTCAAACGATTGGTCCGAGTAAAACTGCAGATTGGAAGTTTTCCAGACTCAGCGAGACTGAAGATTAACCCGAATGTCGTCCTTTTAAGGTGCCATGGGGAACTAAACAATTGATCTTGGCTTGTCCTTCCTACAGTACCTTAGGATCCTGATGTTACTGCCTGGTGTCTGACTAATTGATGAGGCTAGCTTGGGCTGTTTGTGTGTGTGTTTTAACGTATGACTGCTAATCTAATGGCAGTCACTTTAAAACCAATTTACTCCCGAGGCACATTTCATTTTGGAATATTATTAAGCAGCTTTTATCATAAGCAAGAGAGTACATTGCAGTCAGAATGATGGCCACAGATTGCGATATGGTCACCGTAATGTGCGACTGTGAACTTTATCCCCAGATATTACACTTCAGGAGGACTGAGCTATATTTGCATACTATTAATGCCATGAATTTCCACAGTAATACCTTCACTGGAATATCATTGCAACAAAACAAGCTTCACCAGGCAAGTGACACCAAATGAAATTCAACAAGTCACCTTGCACTGTGGTTCCTCAATGCTGGTTTAACGCACTTGAGAATAAAGTGAGAGATGTATAGAGATGAATATGAGACATTGTATCATCTATCTCAATGGGTACAGGCGTGACTTCCACAGAGGTGGTCTGCGTGGGAGATAGGTCTCACACAAGTCCTGGTCCTTGAGTGACGTCAATCAGTAACAGGGTACTATTGGTTCAAGCCTTTGAAAATACACTGAAAAAAATTATAGTTTGGATTAACCTAAAAAAATGATGTGATTTGTTACAACTAAGTTTTAGTTTGTCTCAACTTGTATTTATGAATGATGCAAAGTGAAAACAGAAGTTATAAACTGACAATCACAATTTTCCATTGGCCCAATGTAAATATATCTTTTGATTGAATTGCACTGATGTTTCACTTATTTCAGTGTAAGAAAAAATGTATTGATAATACATGTATTGATAATCTGTTTAAGTCAGTGGTCTGTCTTTCTAGTTAGGAAAACCAACAGGGTTGGTAAATGGAAAGACATCCTTCTGAGGTAACCGAAAAGTTCGGAGTAACTAAAAGGATTGCGTGTTTAAGTAAAATGAACCTTTTTGGAAGATTTCCATCCTTTCTGATTCATTAGCTTCCCATCTTTCTCACACTATTTTCTCACTGGTCCCTACATTTTTTGCTCTGTTCGACAGATTTCCATTTTATAACACCCTCTGTCTAGACCGCAGTGTTCGACCGATTCACTGCCAAGCCGTCCTGTAATATTGATGACAGGTATCTATTGAAGGTGGACACTGAACTTCAAAGAGGAGTGACTCAGGATCAATCTGCACTTCACATCGCAGAATGACAAACACTTTGTGGAGGCAACAGGTTTAATTATGGATGAACAAACATTCTGGAATAGATGAGATGAGATTCTACTGTTCTGATAGGAGGAAATGTGCTCTTATTCTGTCTGATGACTCCTTTGTGCTTAAGCCACTGTTGTATAATTCTAGCCTTCATTAATATCCAGCAGGGAGTTTCATGAGCCATAACAGGCCTCCAATAGACTCAATTCAATACTAAGTGTTATTTGTTGTATTTTATAGAAGGAGCAATACAGTAAGACCAATAATAAACAATATACCCATTATCATTAAAGCACTCTAGGAACATGGTTAGAAAACCATTCGGCCAGTGAAGCGAGTCCGTTTCTTTAATTACTTATTTGGTGCCTAAATATTTAGGAACATTTTTAAAACATTTTTATCTTGATCTGTTGAGGAGATGCTGACAAGACAGGGTTAAATGGCAAATGACATGGGAGAAAAATAGTGGTAAACTTCCTGGCCCACCGCACAATTATTATTTTCTTTTTTCCTAATCCCAATTTTATTAGATTAAATTTACATTTTTTATATACTGTAAAATGTACAATAATTTAGCAATATATTTGTGTAAAAAAATATATATATTTTTTAAGTTTCCCACAAATATATCCAGCTGTAGAAAAATGTAAATCAACCCCATTGAAACCTCTCAAATGTGTTCAAGAGGAAGATGAATGATCACAAGCCATCAAACAAAGCTGAGATGGTTGAATGTTTGCGCCAGGAGTGGCATATAGTCACACAACATCCATGTGCAAGACTGGTGGAGAGCATGCCAAGATGCATGAAAGACAGTTATTATTATTATTATTATACAATTATTATTATTCCACTGATTATTGATTTCTTAACCCTTCCTAAGTTAACACATTCGATTTGTGTTGTTTAACATTAATATCATTTTATTATTTTCCATTGTTCAAGGTCTGACAACACTGCATATTTTTTGTATTTTGACCAGTTGTCATATTCTGAAAATAATGCTCTGAATGATAATATTTTTATTTAGAATTTGGGGGAAATGTTGTCAGGAGTTTATGGAATAAAACAAAATGTTAACTTTACCCCAACACAAACCTACAGTATCAGTAGTTAAACCAGGGACACTGATGCTTTTCAGTGGTCTATTTTTTTTCAGAGATGTATTCTTACCGTATATTATATGATAGTGTGTCACTGTAATTACACTAAACTGTAAAATCTAATTTTGCACTTGGATGTGGTTACATTTTTTGATAAAAAAAATATATTTCTCAATTCTGGCTATCTTGACAGAGGAGCAAAAGATAGAGGAGAATTTGTGCTGAAAAAGCATTGGGACAAATTCTAACTCATGCTTCTGCTTTCTACTGAATGTGATTCAGAGACCGCAACTTAGACCACTGGACCACCCTAGAAACACAATGTATATAAAAAATGATATTTCTTTTCCAATCCTTTGACTGCACTGCCTGACAAAATTTGTCTGACTGAATCTAGTTGCAAAGCCTTGGTATAGGATATGGTTGCTTGGTGTCTGCATTTAAGTGACGGACAGGGTGTATAGCATGTATAGGTCATTGTAATAAGGTTAATTTGTATTCGCAATCCATTACAGTTGTTTCATGTTTAGAGTTTTGCAACACCTGATTAGGAGCAATCAATATAAAATAACAGGTCTGGGATTCTTCGAGTGGCCATCCTATAATTTCTTCAACAATCAGCCGTAACATAACCTCTGGGAACAGAGATTCAATAAAGTACAATATCAGTCCTGGGGTCCAGAATCAATTTCAACTACTATCTGCACACAACACACATGACTACTTCTGAAAATTGGAAGCTTTATCTGTGAAGAGAGTCTGTCTGTTACAGCCATGAAGAGGTTTTATTCAACTGTAAGAAAATTGTAGGTTTGTGTGCAACTGCATGAATACTTTAAAGTGGATTGGAGTGATGAAATTTTGGAATGCATTTTAACTAGAAGAGTGCTGTATTGATCTATCAAAGTAAAATAACTTTACCAAGAGATTCTTATTAAGCAGTTGAATAAGCAAAGACAGGGTTTGTGAGACCCAAGAAGATGCAAGATGAGACATTTTAAAGTTGACATATTCTAGTCTTTCAGTAACTGCCACAATCTATTAGGATTCGGTTTGGTGAATTTAAATGAATATGAAAAATGCTTGAGAACTTGGCCTTGGTCAATATCAAGAGAATTATAAATTAGCTTTCTAATTTAATTTTAGGGCAAGATAGGAAATTAACTACATTAATGGCAGGATTAATGATATTGATAACTTGGGGCAAAATACACTATGACTCATATGATTCTTTTTTACATTTTTTTTCACCGCTACTAACCTAAATCCTTCTCATACCTTTCACAGATTTTACTAGCACAAAAATATATAATGAGCAACTTACAGTATTGACAAAGAGTGACCGTGTACACTTCTGCTCATAAGTTTACATACCCTGGCGGAATTTGAAAAATGTGTACCATTCTTTAAAGATTGGATTGAAATTAAATTATAAGGCATCACAGAGTAGCACAATCATTTAACAAAACATAGTATTTAAGAAAATAATTATGGTCCCTGTTCAAACATTTGCATTACCATAGTCCTTAATAGTGTGTATTGTCCCCTTTAGCGTCAATGACGGCTTGCAGTTTTTTGTGAGGTTTGTGAATGCGGCCCTTTATTTTCTTGGTGGTAAAGCTGCCCATTCTTTTTCTTGGCAAAATCCCTCCAGGTCCGTATATATAATTTACTTGCATGAACTGCACAGTTCAGATATCCCCAAAGTGTTCCAATGATATTGAGGTCAGGAGACATGGCCACTCCAGAACCTTCACTTGTTTTCTGCTGTAGCCACTGGGTCGACTTGGCCTTGTTTTTTGGATCATTGTCATGTTGGAATGCCCAAGAGCGTCCCATGCGCAGCTTCCAGGCTGATGAAGGCAAATTGACCTCCAATATTTTCTGATATAATGCTGCATTCATCTTGCAGTACATTGTGAAAAAGTCCCTGTGCAGCTGGGGCTCAAAAATCCCCACATGATCAGAGATCCACCTCCATGCTTCACAGTAGGGATGGTGTACTTTTCGCTATAGGCCTTGTTGACTCCTCTCCAAACATACTGTAGCATTTATGTTTGTGATCATGAAATTCTATTTTGGTCTCATCACTCAACAGTACTTTGTTCCAGCAGTTTTGAGCCTTGTCTAGGTGATGTTTGGCATATAATGTCAGCATGCTGTTTCGTGGCGTTGGCGCAGTAACGGTATTTGTCTGGCAACTCGACCGTGCAGCCCAATATGTACCTCCTCATTGTGCATCTTGAAACAGCCACACCATGTTTTTGCAGAGAAGCCTGTATTTCAGCTGAAGTTGCTTGTGGGTTTTCTTTGCATCCCGACCAATTTTCCTGGCAGTTGTGGCTGAAATCTTCATTGTATGAACAGAACTTCTTTTTTTCTTTCTTTTGCAGGTATTTTTTATACATTTTTATTTGACAGGACAGGAGAAAGGAGAAGCCAGGGAGACTGGTAGGGGGAGACAGAGAGGAAGGGCACAGACATTCGGCCGAGCCGGGGAAAGAAAACCGTCACCAGGAGACATGCGTGCTCTGGAGAGCTCTGACCACTACACCAACTCTGGTACATCTATGGAATTTCTAGTTCTAGAGTTTGATGAGTACTGATTAGCACTTTTAAACCTTTGAATATATTTTTCATATCCTTTTCCTGATTTGTGAAGTTGAATTACTTTTTCTCGCAGGTCCACTGAGTTTTCTTTTGCGTTCCCCGTAGCTCAGTGTCCAAGTCAGTGCAGCCCTGAATGCAAGGGTTTCTGAAGCACTGCTATTTATACACAAATACTAATTACAATCGAACAACTCACAGGTGTGGAAACTTACCTTAAATGGCCATTTAAACCTGTGTGTATCAACTTGTGTCTATATTATCAGACCAATCATTCAAGGGTATGTAAAATGTCATTCTCACTTACCCTGCCTTTTTGGCAGCTCCACAACTCTTAGGACAGATGCGAGATGGTGAAGGGCGCTCACATGGTTCATCCAACCACATGTCAATGAGCCTTCCGATTCTTATCAAACTGCTCATCCAACACGGAAGCCTTTAGTCAGTACATACATGGAGAAGACGTGATCATTATGTGTGAAATGACTGTGACCCTGTTATGATTTTTGGTACCAGATGAGTAGATTCCAACATTTCAGAAACAGCTGGCCTTTTCTCACACAACTCTTAGACAGAGAATGGCTAATAAATAAATCAAATAAAAAAATCCACTGAGCAGCAGTTCTGTGGCCAAAAAAACTTTGTTAATGCAAAAGGTAAAAAATAATTAGTCACTTGTTCAAGCTGACAGAAATACCATATACAGTATACTGAAACAGGGTTGGGTAGGTGTAATCAGATTACTTTTAATCCATTTTTCCCCAACTCAAATAACCAGTCTTTAATTTAATTTTATAATTTTTACCCATTTTTCTCCATGAAATCTTAATTGGTCTGTCCAATTCCCACTGACCCTGCTTTGTTGGGAGTTCTACAACTCTTTGGACAGATGTGGGATAGTAAAGGGGCGCTCACATGGTTCATCCAACCACATGTCAATGAGCCTTCTCTATCGAACTGCTCATTCAACACGGAAGCCTTTAGTCAGCACCTACACGGGATGATTACATATTCACAAACTACAGTTCCACGATTGAATATACAGCTGCCAGATCTGCACACAAGGAGTTGCTGGAGAGCGATGTAGCAAAGTAGATCATCCATCTATCCCTTAACCCAGGCAGCTCTTGGCCAATTCCTCGAACCTTGAAGCAGATGACCATGCTTGGTTCTACTCCTTTCAGTTATGAACAAGAGGATCAGGCTAGATTGTGCACATTATAACACTGACTTAAATTAGAGATTGGAAAAATGTCTCTGCCTGGTCTCACAATGACTTCTAGATTGAAATGTAGGGACAGCATTTGTAATGTAGGGACAGCAATCTGCATGAATTCATGGGTCCATTCCGTGTTTATGTCAACGTTATTGGCTGGTAGTGGTGGAGGTTGTGTAATGGTGTGGGGAAAGTATTCTTGACACTCATTAGGCCTCTTAACATGAACTGAGCATACATTTTTGCTTACTGTGCATTCCTTTATGCAGTATACCCATTTTCAAATGGATACTTACAGGATTACACGCTGTGTCACACAGCACGCATCATCTCAAGCTGTTTCCACGGACATGAGAAGGAATTCAGTGAATTCAGCGAGCCGTAAAGTCCCCAGATCTCAATCCTGTAGTGCAACTTTGTAATGAGGTGGAACGGGACGTTTGCGCAATGAATGTGTGGTTGAAATATCAGCAGGGTCTGTGTGATGCTGAGTCAGCATGGTCCAAAATATTTAAGGAATGTTTCCAGCACCTTTTTGAATGCTTGTCTCAAATAATTTAGGCTACTGAATAGGTACTGACCACTGCAGACTGGGAACACCCCACATGAGCTGCAGTTTTGGAGATGCTTTGACCCAGTCGTCTAGCCATATCATCGCTCTTGCTGAAGCAACTCTCTTATCCATCTCTACTCAGATGACACCATTCTGTACATCTGGCCCTATGTAGAAAACCTCCAAAACATGACGATGATGACACAACTTTCCTTCCATGGCCTTCAACTGTTGTTAAACTCTGGTAAAACCAAATGTATGATCTTCAACCGGTCTCACTCTGCACCTGCCTGCCCAACAAGCATCACCTCTCTAGATGGGTCTGAGCTGGAATACTGTATGTTAAAAATGACAAATACCTAGGGCAGTGGTCCTCAAACCCTTCCATGGAGGGCCTAGTGTATGCTGTTTTTTTGTCTTTCCCTTCAATTAGAGCATAATTAGGACCTAGACTGCCAGGTGAGGGGAGATACTAACCAATTAGTGAGCTACTCCATCAGGCTTGTACAAGGTAAAAGCAAAAACCTGCATACACTAGGCCCTCCATGGAAGGGTTTGAGGACCACTGACCTAGGGTATAGTCTGGTTAGACTCCTTGCTCTCCAACCAGACCCACATAATCCATCTCTAGTCCAAGATTAAAAATGGGATTGGCTTTCTATTACGTAATAAGGCCTCATTCACCCTTCCTGTCAAACAAGCCCTTGTGAAATTGACCATCCTCCCAATGCTTGACTTCGGTGATGTTGTCTACAGAAGTGCTTCAAACTCTCTTCTCAAGAAATTGTAGTATACCACAGTGCCATCTGTTTTGTTACCAATGCCCCATATACCCCACCACTGCATCCTTTACTCACTAGTTGAATGGCCCTCATTACACACCAGGTACCTGAACCACTGGTACCACCTCATCTACAAGTCCTTACTAGGCAAAACAACACCTTACCTAAACTCATTAATATCCACTGCATCACCCACTCTCAACCTGTGCTCAAGCAGGTATATCTACCTAGTCGCTACAAAAGCCTGCACCTGATTTGGCCGCCTCTCTAATTCTCTGTTGCTAATGATTGGAACAATTTACAAAAATCTCTGAAACTCAAGTCCAGTTTTAAAACATTACTTTTGAATCTACTGACCGACTGCTGCACATGTTGACTCTAACCCCTCTCTTTGCCCGTTTACACACTCATCAAAGCGTTGTTCAACCACACAGCTATCTTTGTATAACTTGCACATTACCATTTTTCAGCCATGTTCATCACGTTATCTATCCTAGTGTTATTTCTCTTGTACTGTCACTTTACATTCCAAATAATCGATCTCCCTATTTTACACCATATTTGCACTGAATGTACAATAACTTTTAATCGAACCGAATATTGTTTTTATGTGTAACTGTATACTTGAAAGTTTGTACATTGTGTAACTTCATGTCTCCTTGCACGTTGCACCTTATCTTGGCCAGGTCGCGATTGCAAATGAGAATTGTTCTCAATCGATTAACCTGGTGAAATACATTTTTTTAATAAAAGAAAATAGCCATCACAATGTGCTTCTTGTGTCATGACTGATGTCATGGCAGTCAGTGCCCTCATGCGTCTAGATGTTCTTTGTACTGTTTATCCGGATAATCAGCTTATTGTCTAATTATCCAGTCACAGTCTTTGATCGTCTAATCATAGTCTATAGCTGTTTCTCCTTAACCAGCCATACCTATATATACTGTATGGCTGAGCAGTGTATAGTAAGATGGTAAATGGACTGCTTTTATATAGCGCTTTATTCAAACCAAAAATGTCCACCAAAGCACTTTACAGAGCCTCACATTCACCCATTTATTCACACATTAATACACCGACAGCAGTGTCAGCTATGCAAGGCACCAGCCAGCTCGTTGGGAGCAGCTGGGGTTAGGTGTCTTGCTCACGGACACCTCAACACTTGGGATCAAACCAAAAACATTCCGGTTGCTAGACAACCTACTTGACCCACTGAGCCACTGTCGCCCCATTGCTTGTGGAATACAATGATTGATTAGAGTAAAAAGTTCTGAAAAAATATAAACATCCCAAAAAGATAACTAATACACCGACCATGTAGAAAAGATGATGTTACATACTCCAAAGGTACAGTCTAAAAAACATCAGACTTTAACAGCTGGTGATGTTTTCAAAGTTGTTCACAGTCAGCAACATAATCTTGTCACAGAACCGTTGTCAAAAATTATGTAACAACTTGCCTAAAGGTTGGCGCTACCAAATAATAAATATGTAATTTAGACTCTCTGGAACATCTTTGTGTATTTACTGTACGATGCACACAAGTTTTGGTATCTACCTAAGTGAGTACTGTACTGGGGTGAATTGGTAGCTGTACATACAGTATACAGTATATGCTTAAATAATTTTTTTCTCTCAGATTTAGGAAATGCATATCAAACTTAATCTCTGTTGGTCAATGTAGGGCAAATTTGCAAAATATATAGTGTATACATGCAAAGGTCTTAAATCTTGAAATGTAATTGCCAAATGAACCAATGTTAGTCACTTTGAAACAATTCAATATGTTAGCTAAATACAAATCACAAATTAAGACCAAAGAAGAGCAAACACTAGACGTACAGCCACTCCATCATGTAGAGGAATATATCTGACATTTTTATTGGTTTGATGATAGAATAAAACCAATTGTTGCACAAAAGAACACAAACATAGTAATAACAAGGCCTGCAGATTTAATTAATTCATTGACATTCAGTTGACCAGCAGAAACTATAAATAGTACTTTCTGGAAGGGTAGAAAACTTTTTATAAATATCCCTGTACAAATTTACAAATGTAGATCCGTCATCTGTGTTTGAACAAGAAATAATTCCCTCAAATACATTAACATCCGAAGGAAGAAGGAGAACATAAAATAATAGCTATGGTGGGAATGTGACATTGAAGTAGCAAAGCAGAAAGTAGTAGACATATCAGATAATGAAAGCAATTCACATTCGAGTTCACATATGTATTTGCTTTGGAAAAAAATCATTTTAAGTAACCTTTTCCGGAATATCAGTATACAAGGTAAATTTGAAGAAATTCAAACATGAATCAAAAACTGAAAGCCACATTTTTGTCAAGATGGAATTGGGAATTTACTAAAAAATGAATTGGCAAGGAATGCTATCCAAACAAGTCACATATTCAATAAGGCCAGAATTAAATCTGATTGAAGGATTTACACATTGTGGATTCAAAAGGCAATTTTCAATTTAACCAACATGCAGCATGTATCATGTAAGGTATATTGGGAAATTAGAAAATATTGATTAAAAAAAATGCAATTCCCCTTATGCTTGATTAAATTGAATCCTGTCCTGGTGTTGTGAATATGCTACAGTCTTTGTGTAGCTACTCTAAGAGCTACTTAGTACTATTTGTAGATCATTTCTTCACTGAAACATTCTTCTTGAGTCAACTGCACTGTACTTTATTGAACTAAACTAGAGTACTAAGCTGTTATATACTATTGTACTCTAATCAAACATATTTGTACTCTGTCAGACTAAGAAACAAGTACTAAAGAGCTTTGACATAAAGTATCTGCTGTATAGAACTCAATTGCCTTTTCAATACCACAAAGCTTCTTTTTTAATTTGGGGGGATCAAGGGGAGAGTCTGTATCCATTTTATTTTTGTGTCATTTAGATCTTATCAGAGTGACTAACAGTAACTAGAAGGACATCTCCTGGAGAAAATTGAAGAAAAGTGCCTAGCTCAAGGGCACTATGACAATTGGCCCATTCTGGAATCGAACAGGCAGCCTTCCTATTACAAGTCTGCCTCCCTTACCATTTGGAACCCTGATGCCCTATTCTTCCCCATGATAAACATATCTCTGTCTGGCAGAATGGGTGAATTTATTTTTGCATTTACCACACTAAAAGCTGCTTTACCATAACGTTGGTGGCACGTGGTGCGGTGGTGGAACCCGTGTCAACCCAGAGGTTGTTGGGGTTTTCTGGCTTTGTGATGAATTGCGCTGGCAGTGATGAAACTGTGAAGCTAGTGCTCCTCTTCTTTCTTTTACGACCACGTACTGATCTCTCTATTGATGTCCTGCTGCTACTGCACTCACAAGCAGGCCTCGGTGGTAAAGCATTGCATACGGTACGCTTGGGGGCAAACTCAAGAGCCACAGGATAGAAAGACATGTGGTTTGTCCATTGCCCACGCTTGCCTCTTTGAACACAGTGAAGAACCATTTATATATTTATATATTCATTTTGAGCAACAACCATCATTCATTTAATTTGCCAAAAAACCTCCTAAATCTCTTAATGATTTAATAAAGTAAAAGGGACTGTAAACAATAAAGACATCCAGGCCTGAACCATGACGATGTGTGTGTCAATAAAAATAAATATGAATGCTACATATTTCAATATTCACGTTAGTCAATCCAGTTGACCTGCCTATTTTTTTATTCTGTGGTATACCAATTGAATAGATTAGGCCTATTCTTTTGTTATCTGCTGTTGAGCTTTACTAGGTTTAGGCTGCGTTTGATAAAGAAGATCGGAGTAATTGTACTTCTCTTTATGCTATGACGGTGTGCCTTACAGGCAGTAGCACAGGGACATACAGTGCCTTGCGAAAGTATTCGGCCCCCTTGAACATTTCAACCTTTTGCCACATTTCAGGCTTCAAACATAAAGATATAAAACTGTAATTTTTTGGAAGAAGCAACAACAAGTGGGACACAATCATGAAGTGGAATGAAATTTATTGGATATTTCAAACTTTTTTAACAAAACAAAAACTGACAAATTGGGCGAGCAAAATTATTCAGCCCCTTTACTTTCTCCAGAAATTCAGTGAGGATCTCTGAATGATCCAATGTTGACATAAATGACTAATGATGATAAATAGAATCCACCTGTGTGTAATCAAGTATCTCCGTATACATGCACCTGCTCTGTGATAGTCTCAGAGGTCCGTTGAAAGCACAGAGAGCATCAGGAAGAATAAGGAACACACCAGGCAGGTCCGAGATACTGCTGTGGAGAAGTTTAAAGCTGGATTTGGATACAGAAAGATTTCCCAAGCTTTAAACATCCCAAGAAGCACCTTGCAAGCGTGTTGAAATGGATATTGAAATGGAAGGAGTATCAGACCACTGCAAATCTACCAAGACTGATCAGAGATGCAGCCACGAGGCCCATGATCACTCTGGATGAACTGCAGAGATCTACAGCTGAGGTGGGCGAGTCTGTCCATAGGACAACAATCAGTCGTATACTGCACAAATCTGGCCTTTATGGAAGAGTGGCAAGAAGAAAGCCATTTCTGAAAGACATCCATAAAAAGTGTTGTATAAAGTTTGCCACAAGCCACCTGGGAGACACACCAAACATGTGGAAGAAGGTGCTCTGGTCAGATGAAAACAAAATCGGCAACAATGCAAAACGTTATGTTTGGCGTAAAAGCAACACAGCTCATCACCCTGAACACACCATCCCCACTGTCAAACATGGTGGTGGCAGCATCATGGTTTGGGCCTGCTTTTCTTCAGCAAGGACAGGGAAGATGGCTAAAATTGATGGGGAGATGGATGGAGCCAAATGCAGGACCATTCTGA
>JACXGM010001133.1:41233-58505 GCA_016801145.1 Umbra pygmaea
ACACACACACACACACACACACACACACACACACACACACACACACACACACAATGAGGATCCGCCCTGTTGTCTTCACAGTTGTAACTCATTGACTGCCACTTGGATTCAGTGCACTTGCAGAAAGCTGTGATATAATGAGTGGTCGGTGTTGCAGTGGTAAACATTGTTGTTTTTCTTGATCTGTTTTTGTCTAGTCCCTATCACATTTAACATACTCAGCTGACTTCCAGAAGTGCCCAGGGTGGGAAAGGCGCCGGTTCCTTTTTGGCAACTTCTCCAGCAGATCAACGAGCTTGGAGAAGCTGGGCCTCTCCTCTGGTTCGAACGCCCAGCAGAAGAGTAAGATATCCTGGAGAGGGACACAATAGACCCCTGGTTAAAAACCTAGCTAGAAACAGAAAGAAACTAGAGTAAGATTGCTACAGTAGGTAGAACTAGAAAAAGAAGTGAAAACCACCAGATTTAGATGTATTCTTCCTTGAGAAACCCTTCCTTGTTACCAATAGGTGTATATGATCATTTAGTCTTATTCCTAAAAAATGTACAGCATTGAGCGTGCTTATTCTGAATGGTTATGAATAACCTGCCAAAATGGTGTTGACGGTCACATAATCACCCTTCTGATATCTTGTTCGGTCTGAAAAAGCCCACCTTGACAGCAAATTCTTTTTTTGAAAAACAAAATAAGAGTGACAGGCGATTCTAGCCCGTTGAAACAGATGGGGCAGAGCGCTGACCCACTGCTCATCTGAACCTCATCTTGACTGTGATCCGTGGGGAAATGTCTAAGACAGGGTGAGCTCACTTTCAGACAAGGTGATATCCATTTTTTGTTTGTGTGTGTGTGTGTGTGTGTGTGTGCATGCGTGCGTGTGTGTGTGCGTGTGCGTGTGTGCGTGTGCGCGTGTGCGCGCGTGTGTGTGTGTGTGTGTGTGGAGGAGCTCGGCCATTCAAATGGATTTATTATGTGACTTTTGTTAGCCTTTAAGCAGAGCCATCGGCACTGCAGTATCATAAAGAATCCACTCTGTGATCGCTCGTTGCCCCCGAATATAACACATATACATCAACAAGTACAAGTCGTTTTGACCACTAAAATATGTTAGAGTCAGATGTGGTATGGTTATAAAGGAACACTCACTGATATTTCTTTACCCATCCCGATCTGAGTGAAGTTGGGCTTCATCCCACTGCCCACCTGCCATATGATCACCTCGGCCGGCTGGTTCTTGTAAGGCCACTCGCGTGCATGTAACTCATACCAGATAGTACTGAAAAGAAACAGTATGGGGATCAGTCTGCGGCTTAAACATGCCAAGTAAACAAGAACATTAATAGGAAATACATCCTGAGGCAGCATAAGTTGAAATGTTTCAAAGAAAATGTCCAGCACTTGATCTGAGATCAGATGTAGGTTTGTGAGACGTTTGTAATGTGTCCCTATAATGGTGAAATTATGTAAAACAAGTAGCACTCAAACAATTGTGATGTGAAATGTTGCACGGCTACCAAAAACCAAAAGCTCATTCAGTTTAATTTTGATTAATAATTACGATTTATATATAAATATAGCACAGGGATTACATTTTAACACTCCAGTGTGGTTAAGGTTAGGGTTAAGGTTAGGTTTACAGTTAGATATGATTATAAACTGAGAAAACTATGCATGTGGACATTTCTGATGTCATGTGAGGTCCGCCCTCAGTTTTGAATCAACCAATCAAATGACTTCTTCCTCCAAGGCAGATCTGCCTGGAGAACACTTTTCAATAACTAAAAGTCCTATGAGTAAACCTAAATGTCACAAAACTCCAGCCCGAGGGTCTGGATCTCAACACACCGAGAGGGCTGGCCTACAAACCAAACCATTTCATGGGTCACAGAAATAGAGAAGTTCCAGCTGATTGGTCCTATAAATGGATAGGTTTGGCCAGACCCAAAAAACACATGGTAGGCTGGGACACTCGTATTGGTTAAAGACGATCCAATTACTGATGACTTGGAATGTAAGGAACCTTGCACATATATGACACGAACAAAAACACTGGTGTACCAAATAACAAGTTTGGAAGTCTAAAACTAAATTGTTACGTGTTGTGGTTGCCTGAACGCAGGAACCACCCATGATGAATAGGAAAAAATAAACTGCAAGGTTGATGCTTCCAAAGACACAGGAACAAACTTCATAATGAAACCTCTCAGATGCAAATTATTTCATAAATACATAAAACGTCATTGTCACAGAATCTCTTTGCATTAACAAACAGACATTTTTGTATCCCCCCTACAGTTATGTCAACAAATGAGTTTGAGCAGCATAAAAATAGCACTAGACCAAGATAGAAAAGCACATGGTGGATTGTTGCATATGTAAAGCAGCTACAGGGGTCACCTCTAGGTAACACCCAGCCACCAAAACACCAGCTGGACAGTGGGTTAGTCCTCAATGGCACCATATTCCCTTTGTTCTCAGAGGGCTCCAGTTATGATGAGTGTACTAGAAGGGAAGGGTTGGGGAGCCGGACGACGTGTGTGAACGCTGCATCCGACCCCACTTGCATCCGACTGAACAAGTGACAGGCCCTACATATGGGAGGAGATCTGAAAACCTAAATGTGTTAGGAGTCAACAGAGCAGGGTCCGCCCACACCAAGGCATCCGTGACGTTCGCAGTGAATAATAAAAAAAGATTACTTTCATTTTTTTCTTAACAGGCAGGCATACAGCATGGTGCTTTTTAATTGGGGGACTGGAGTTTTTCATGCTCAGTTAATGGGAAGAGGTACACCTCTGTGTCTCACTTGTATTATAACCATTCCAAATATGACGTAGGAGAATGAATGGGATAAGGATGAGGAAGCTTAGTCCTTGGGAATAAAACATCCTAGTAGGCGTCTGGATGGTGACAAATCCAACGACCCCTTGTGGGGAAAAGCTCATTCAATTGAATTCGATTCAATATAATCTGGCGTGAAAATCCCAAGTAAGCAAGACAGAGGCTGTAGAAAATCCTTCAGGGTGAAGAAGCTCCTGAATGTTTCCAAACAGAAACGGTGAGGAACCAAATGGGACACCGTTTTAAGTATAGGGACAATTAGATCAGGTGTTTCTAATTGATCCGGTGTTTCATGATGTATTGATTGTTCAGATAAAAGAGCTGTGAATGTGTCTCAGTTCCAACCTTTATTTATACCTTCTTTGACTTTGTGTTTAACCCAAAATGAAGACTAGGTGAGCGATTTAGATACTAAAAGAAAAGAGGAAATACATTCAATTTGGCTATGTAAAAGATTGGGAATAGCTAAATCAACGGTTTGGAATGTCCTGGAAAAAAATGAAACCATTGGTGTCTTCAGCATTCGGCAAAGACCAGATCAACTGTCATATACAAGAGGCAGGAGGCAGGTGCATAGGACGAGGCTTTTATTTACCATCCGAAATAACTCAGCAGATAACAGAAATGAATACGCTGGCACTAGAATACAGGCTTAACAAGAGTGACATAGAATAACACTCGACAAGAAGCATATGAAAAGGACAGGTATATATACTTTTGTTCAACACAGGTAACAAACATAATCAGCACACCTGCCATAGAGTCCCAGGTGTCATTAATCATAGAGGTGGTTAGACCACTAGTCACTCTACCACAAGTTTCTGTGGCTGAACCCACACGCCCAATTAACCAAAGAAACACATAGCATAACAACACGCCTGTGTAAAGTCTTGCAGAAACCATACTTCTACTTCCCACAATTAATAACTGAAAATAAAGCTAATCCTAATACTCAGTCCCATACATCAACCTAGCAGAGGAATGACCAGAGTTGTCAAATCAACACCACAATAACGGTCAATTACATCACGAACAAACTCCAGGATGCTGGGGTAAAGATGTCACACTTTTTTGTTTGCAGAACACTTGTTCAACAGGCTGAACTGCAAGATGCACACCTCTGATCAGCGTTAAAAACAGAAAGGTCAGATTAGGATTTGGCTAGAAAATTCCAGATATCATCCAGTAAAGTTTTGGAACAGAATTTCATAAACAGATAAGACAAACCTTTATCAAAGTGATGGAAAGGCTAATGTGTGGAGAACAAATTTACCGCAGATCAAAGTGTACCACCTCATCTGCGAAGCATGATGGAGGAAGTGCTATGCCATGGGCATAAATGTCTCTGGAACAGCCTTAAATACCTTAAATTATGTTGTAATGATGGCAGAAGCAAAATTAATTCAGAAGTGCGCAAAAGCATCTTGATTATTAATGTACAAAAAAATTCCACCAGACTCATTGGACGGTGCATCCCAATGCAAGAGGACAATGACCCAAACACAACCAAGGAAGTCATCACACATTGCCAACAAAACCAAGGAGGTCATCAGGGTAATAAAGTGGAATGCTTTAGACTGGCTTAGTCAATCCATTGATTTAAATGCAATTGAATATAGACTTCACTAAAGAGGAGACTGCAAAACAAGCATCAGCTCGAAATGGCTGCATTAAAACATTGGCAAAGCAATTCAAAGGATGATACCAAGAGTTTGGTGATATCAATGGATCACAGACTTGAATAATCCCAATATTTATGCTCACATACAGTCATGGGATGGAACAGATAGTGTTGTTCTTTAGTTGGTAAAACATATACAGCTCTGGGAAAATTACGAGACCTCTGCAAATCTTTCTAATATTGACCCCAATGAAAACCTCGGGAATGTGATCAAGAGGAAGATGGATGGTCACAAGCCATCAAACAAAGCTGACTTGCTTGAATATTAGAGCCAGAATTGGCATGAAGTCACCCAACATCAATGTGAAAGACTGGTGGAGAGCATGCCATCCAAGATGCATGAAAGACAACTACAATTATTATTATTATTATTTATTCCACCAAAATTGATTTCTGAACTCTTCCTAAGTAAACACATTAGTGTTGTGTTGTTTTTGTGTTGGTCATTTGTAATTTTCTGCAAATACTAATACTTATGGAGGGCACAGTGAAATAAATTCAAAATGTACAGATTTTTTCTCTGTTTAATAAAAAGTATTAAGTACAGTTAGATAGAGAACATAGGACAATAATATAAGGAGCAGAACTAAGCTCAAAACAGTGTACATAGAAAAAACATATTAGAAAGATACACACAAAAACAGCCTTAGCTAATAGATAATAAAGCCCACTGATTGTAATAATATGCCTAATAGTGTGTACAGTAGGTCCCCCTTTTCCCACCAAAGCAGCAGCCCCATTCGGAACAAACTGCATTGCACTGTGTTCTGACAGCGTTCTATCAGAACCAGCATGAACCTTTTCAGCAATTTGAGCTACAGTGGCTTGTGTGTTGGATCGGACCACTTCCAAGACTTCAACTTTGAGTACATAATGAAAATGCTGAAAAAATGAGTGAATATAAAAATTTATTCGACAAGGACCAAATTGCGATGGCTAGACGACTGGGTCAGAGCATCTCCAAAACAGCAGCTCTTGTGGGGTATTCCCGGTCTGCAGTGGTTTGTGCCTATAAAGTGGTCCAAGGAAGGAAAAGCAGTGAACCGGCGACAGGGTCATGACCGGCAACAGGGCCAATAGCTGGTAAAATATGCAGGTGGCTGGTAGATTTGCTTCACTCACCAGTCAAAAAACAATAGTAATCTATTGAGTGGATGGTACCGTTTGGCTGGTGGATGAAAAGGTTCATTTTGAACCCTGGTCATAAGTGGCCAAGGCTCACTGATGCATGTGGGGAGCAAAGGCTGGCCCGTGTGGTCCGATCCAACACATGAGCTACTGCGCAAATTGCTGAAAATGCTGGTTCTGATAGAATGGTGTCAGAACACACAGCGCATGGCAGGTTGTTGCATATGGGGCTGCTGTTATGGCGGGAATTGGGGATCCTACACAATATTAGGCAGGCGGTCATAATGCTATTGCTGATTATCCTTTCAGGGGGCCCAGTATTGCTGGCAAACTGCCCTCCACACATATTTGTAGTACTCTACTTCTGACTGGAGACCTTAAATAAATGTAGTGCGCTAAATAGGAAACCGGGTGTCAACTGAGATCTAGATGTACTCACCCGAAAGCAAAGACATCTGACTGTTTGGAGAAAGGAAGCTTATCCTCTTCTGTTTCAGGTGAAAGCTGAGAGACAATTTCAGGGGCCAGGTGACACAGCCATCCACTGGGGATCTTCAATTTGTCCTGTCTACGGCTAACGATGAGGGACAGAAAAGGGACAGGACAGCAGTCACATTTCTGAACAACGGTGTGGTGATTTTCTTTCTTTGCCTTTTCCAATCGTTCCGGTTATCATGATGGAATTCCGACACATTAGTCGTCTTATTATCAAATTTTGAATGGGTAAAATATGTGCGATATATCATTTGGTTCTGAAATCAAGATGGATACTTTGAAATTAGAGCCACACTTCTTATATTTTGTATTACAAACACTGGGAGACCTCTAATGGAACCTGCAACGAGCAGCGTTTTGCCTCGAGATTGAGTCGGTCCTTTCCTCACCTGGTAGTCCATACAAACTGACTAAAAAAACCTGGATGCAATCAAACCCCATTAGATATTCTAATTCCTGTTGACTGAGCCTCTCCTATCTCTCTGCTCCATTATCACACCTGCCCTCTCTTTTGCGCTCACTCTCTCTTCTCAGTCTCTCTCTCTCCAGCTGTTCTTCTCAATCTCTCTCTGTCTGTCTCTCTCAATCATTACTAACTGGCACACTGGCATTTCTGCCTCACACAGAAGAGTATTGCTGTGGGTCCATCCACACAGCCATCACGTCAAGCCCATTAGCATTCATAGTGGTGGTACCATCCTTATGACTGATAACAATGAATAAAATGACTAAAATAACAATGTGCGAAGTCATGAAGATGATGGCTTCCTTTCACTCCCAACCTAACCTGATAATTTCTCATGGAGGATATTTATGGAGATGTATGCAGGGGAATATTCTAGTCCACGGTTGTTAGTACAGGTTTGTAAACGATTGTCTGTGCTCTCCTGGCCTCTGCTGTGGTGAACTGCCATGTTTTTCTGAAGATGGCTTTTTAGATGCTTTACTTTGTCAGGAATCCTGGTATGACCTTAGAAGGTATTCCATAAAATAAGTGCTCAATGAGGCAAAACAAATAAATTATCATTTGATTATCTGCAAATCTTGGGTTGATAAAGTGTGTGTGTCTATGATGTTATTCTTAGTTTTTTTATTAAGTGTAATACAAATTATGCCTAGCAGGCATGTGCAGCCAACTCCATTTGTTTATGTTGTTTAATTCCCTTTAAACACAACATACAAAGAATTTCCGTCCAGGGAAAATATAGTTAATTGAATGAAACATAATGTTCCTGCTCAAAGTGAAGCACTAGGTAAATATTTGTCTTGTCATTCAGTCAGATCTGTTAAGTAGCGATCAGTCTTCTGTGCCAGTGAAAACATTAAGAAATAAATAAACAACAAAACAAAACAATTTGATGGAAATAACTGAGGCTTGAGTCAGGCTTTTTACGTCACACCTAGCTATTATTCCTAGAAATTAATTTAGGCATCCAACTTTGAAAGAGAGGATTCTGGGTATTTATGACATTACCAGTCACCCATGAGATTTCGACAGAAGGCAAGGTAGGGGATGGGCCATCTAAAAACCGAAAACAAAAGCACACGTAATTTCCCATAATTAGTCATTTTGATGCTTTCTGCATTAAATGATAAATTAAACGACAGCTTTGTCAAATAGTAGCTAGGACCTAGCCGAAGTTTATGTAGCAGTCTAAACTCCAGACCACAGTCCAAACATGGACCTGGCGACAGCGGTTCGATCCCCATCTGTCTGTACCCGTCCTCTCTTTCTCCCCCTACCTGTTTCCCTGGCTTCTGCTTCCTCCTGTCCTGGCAATAATTAATAGTAAAAAAAAGTCCCCCAAAAAATCTTTAAAAACAAATACAGTTGTAGCTAGGACCTATTGTGCGCATTGGTAAGCTGGGATTGGACGATGCAAGTCAAATAAAGGAATACAAATACCTAAACAACCAGAGGGGTTTTTCCACTGCCTAATAGGCATGACCATTCTTAAACGAAAACATCCGAATACAATGAGCAAAGTGATTTGGAGTCTCTAGATATTATGTTAGGATGTTTCGTCTGCCTGTGTTTAAACATGCATTCTATGATTCTGCTTGCGTCTGGTCAATTTGAGAGATGCTTACTATACAAGATATTGATTTCACAGTAAATCTAAATGCCAGCTAGCTACACTGGAGATTAACAAGACTCGGATAGGATCTACAGTAGGTGATGCATTTCATTATGGCAGTGCATTGTGTAACTGTCTACAGCAACTCTTCAGTTTCTAGTTGTTAGCAGAGGTTTTCGGTTTTAATGAGCTGTTAAGAAAGCCATTATCAAACCATCCGTCTTCATTTTAAATAAATTGCTACTGTAGCACACTCATCACCCATACATCTTCAGCAGCTGAGGGTTCCTTCCATTGTGTATCAATGCACTCCTCTTGTTGAAACTGTGTTGCATAAACTTGCTTAGAACCCGCAATGCCCTACCTCCCGCTAAAAAGTCTGCCACATAATCGACATCTTACTGATTATAATAATTAGTAGTACAAAGCATGTGTACTCCTCTCAAAGCCATTAGATGAGAAGCATCCCACACCTACTGCTAGATTTGTAATTGATGTGGCAATTAAATTAAAATAAATCCATTTCGACAAATCAAATCACCAGTCAATTATAGCAGGTGTTGACTCACTATACATGTCAATCAAAATGTAGGGAGAAAACTTACTCGACATGGTTTTGAGAGTAAAATACACAAGAAGCTACATGCAACCTCACACACGTTTTTCAATTGTGTTGAATGCAACCTGGTTGATAAAACCTTTAAGCGGCTTAATTTATATATACTGGTAGCTCTTTATAATAATTACATTTAATAAAACATGTATAGATAATTAATTAATCATTATGCTCACATTCATGTGTAAACATTAATAATAAAGTAATTCACTTATTTATAACCAAATATAAGGTACAGTAGTCCTTATAAATAATTTCCTAATAGTAAGGTGTTTTTGTGTGGCCTCATCTAAAGTGTAGTTTAACTTCAACTAATAACTTCTTTATGAATGCTTTGAGTGACTGGTGTAATTTTAAACAAAACTATTGTCATGTCATTAGCAGACATTATAATCCTTGCTGGTGCTCTTCAAGATCCAGAAAAGGCCCCGGAACATACACTATCAATGGAACATACACTATCAATGGAACATACACTATCAATGGAACATACACTATCAATGGAACATACACTATCAATGGAACATACACTATCAATGGAACATACACTATCAATGGAACATACACTATCAATGGACATTTACCACACAAAGCACAGGATGAGCTGACAGTGTGCGTTCTCTAAAGAAAATACATATGTTATGGTAATAGTACTTATAAGCCTGAATGAATAAAGCAACAGAAGCTTTTCAACTGAAAATGCATATTGTAGCTTTGATTCAGTTCAGTTGTCCACTGCGTCACCATGGGCTCAAGCATGACATCATTGCTTAACTTTCCCAGTGGGTGGTTCATAGAAAATATTTGGAAGGCTGATGTCGGATTACAATAAGCGAGTGTTTGTAGGAATAATCTTCTGTTTGTAGGAATAAAAGAAAACAGTTATAAAATATATGAAGAATGAGAACTAGAGGCCATTATACGTAACATTCATATATTTAACACATTGAGCATCACGAACTTTTAAGTTGAAATACATAGCTTCCTGAGGAGGGGAAACACAACCAGATTACTCAAAGGATTGCCTTTTTGTTATAGAAAATGTGGGCTTCAGAGTGAATATACAGACCATGACATGACAAAGTTGCCACACATGTGCTGTAATGATGTAAGAGGTGAAGGTATGCTGTGTAAAATGTTTGTTTCTTTTAACCAAAACCAATGTATGCAAACACTGACAGTCTAAACCTGATTAACCCAGTGCAAATATAATGCTTAATTTGGAAAACTGCATTAATAATTTTGGTTCCATATGTGTTATGAATTGATTTTGCTTGCAAGGGTGAACATGGACAAATATTCACATTAAAATTCACCCACTTTGCAGATGTTTTTTTGCAAAACAGCATTGATGTTTAAAGTATTGTATTTTTTTCTATTCAGAGGCTTGTCAAACCATTTGTGGAATAATTACACTGGTCACACAAATCATAATAAATATAATTAAACTAGCTGTCTCAGTGGTTATGGAGTCAGACTTGTAGTTGAAAGGTTGTTGGTTCAATTCCCAACTGTGCCAAATCTTATTCTGTCCTTGGGGCAGATATAGAGCTAAATTACTCAAATTTATTAATGGCCTAAACTTTACGACAGGCCACACAAAAAGTCTACTGATGTAGACTTTTTTCAATTTATGATTGGGATAAATCCTTGCAGTTTAAACCATTTGTCAGAGAACAGTCATATATGCTAGCAATCAAATTAAATGAGCCAACAGTTGTTTCAGCACAGTTTTGGTAGAAAGCAAAGATAGATGTTAATCACTATCAGGGAGAAATTTAAATAAAGATTAGCACCGATCCATATAATGTTCTGGCTAATACATTCTATGAGCCAATAAATGGTTCAATCAGTATGATAAAAGATTTTAACAACAGGAAGAATGACTAATGATGCATCTCTTTGTGTGGTTTGGCATTTATTTGTTATTATTTGTTATTTAAATTCTTTACATATCCTTTATTGTATCAGGAATATTTTTTTATCAAACAAACTGTCTAAATATCTAACATAGTCCCTAGAAAACATACTGTATAATAAAGTACCACAGCAGCAGCTACCCACCTGCCAGCTTGCAGAACCCCAGATATAGTAAAGAGTCCAAAGTCAGTAATGACCACTTTGCCATTGTCATAAAATACATTCTTGGACTTCATGTCTTTATGCAGGATTCCCTTGGCATGGAGATAGCCCATTCCCTGAAAACATAAACACATCTCAATGAGTTTGATAGAATGACTGATTGACCAGAACAGTGTCCAACATCCTGCTGATGTACTGTAGTAGCGCTCATATAAATTAGTTATAGTAACAAAGAGCAGGGCAGACATTATCTGCAATGGAGCGACCTTTAGTAACACTTGGGCATCTGTTGTATAAACGCATCTGTAATGTAATCAGACAGCAGTTATTTGTGTCATAATAGTGTAGAATCAGTAGCTAGCCAGTGTACTGTAGCTAGATTCCTGTCTGATCTTCTTGTCGAGGGAAATCTCCAATATGTTGGATAGTCACCTAAGCTAAGCTGGCAATCTAAAGCCATGACTTGTGTTGACGTTTTGAAATGCGGATTCTACTTGCTATCTACAGTAACTGACTAACTCTATCAGTAGCTGAATGTGTTTTCATGTTTATCATTGCATCTAATGTAATCAGTCAGCGTTTATCTGTGACACAATAGTAGCTAGTGTGCCGTCAGTAGTAAGCAATGACTGGCCATACATGGGTGTTTTAGTTAATCAGGCCTGGATACATCATTGCTAGGCAAATGGCAATAAAAACACACATCTTTTGGCTACAGTGAATTTAATAAAGTGAAACAGCCACAGCATCAAAATGAATGTTAGTGTTGGAAAAATAACGCACATTTTAAAAAGTTTTTCATTTTGACTGCTCGGCCCTGTTATACAATTCACTTTTTGAGGTTTATCATTTTCTCAGAGGTAGCTAGGGGGTGGGATCAAGATTCGCTATGAATCTTGGACCTTGTAGTGTTTCATGAACAGACCAATACAGAGGAAGACAACCCTACCGCAGGATTTACACCACACATGCTGTGCACACTACCTTAACCATCTCTTGGGCAATCTGTCTGGTTTTGTTGACATCCAGGATGACTTTGGCATCCCTCACCACCGAATACAGAGTCCTTCCCTTACACAAGCTGGAAGAGAGAAAGAGAGTGAGACATTACAGAGTCCTTCCCTTACACAAGCTGGAAGAGAGAAAGAGAGTGAGACATTACAGAGTCCTTCCCTTACACAAGCTGGAAGAGAGAAAGAGAGTGAGACATTACACACAATAGAAAAAGCATCATGGAATTGAACAAGATTAAATTGGCAACAGGAAACATGGGGCAAACATGGCAATTTTGCTTTAGCTAATAATCAGAAATACATTGATTTTGAACAATTTATGTCAATAGATTATTTATCCAGCATTTTAAGTGGTTGAAAATCCATCAAGGTGACCATTATTGGTTCTTCAGGCAAATGTATGCCTTTCAAGCAGAATGACTTTTGTGATGAATTTTATGACTTTAAGTCAAAAGGTTTATTGTTTTTTATTAGATTCATACAGAGAAAACAGTCTAGACCTAGAAATAATTTACAACTGAGCCCTGTGTTATAGCATACAAATACAAAATAAAAATCACCATTATGAATAACATTACGATAAAGAGTTTCTCACAAACAGGATGTGTGCGCATGTGGATGAACGTACAGTCACAAGGTGTCACAGCTTTAGATGGTGTAGTGGATGTTGAGGAGCGGAACGGAGACCAGAATACGGGAGGAGCGTTCTTGATGTTTAATGAACATAAATAATGTAGAGATACATCTGAACTGGAACTGCTGATACACAAAGTCCATTGGAACTGCACAACTTCTACATATTACATACATGTGCTCTCATGCGGCACAGACAAGAAAGTAAATACAGAGTACGCCTGGTTCAACAATGACGTCTACATATTGTATGACACATAGCGAGGTGAAGGCTCAATCAAATATTTAAACTCACAACGTACATCAGCACAGGTTTTAGGATAGTAAAATATCTCCATCTCCTCCATGACAGGAGTTAACACTCATAATAACATGTGCCAACTGTTCCAGAACACTAGGATTAAATAGGCATCTTGATTACTAATTATGCGCCGGTGTGGGAATTTAACCAGTGCACCATTCATGCGTAATGAGTAACCAAGTGCCTACCAGTCTCCAAGTGCCCAGAGGTTGGCACGCTAAGCAAAACACATACACAAACATATTTTAAATAATAATACAAAGTAAATATAACAAATAGTCCATCACATATCAGCTTATCTGCCACGACAGCCCTATCCAATCCTGGCTGTTGTGACACAAGGTAAACAAAATAAACTACAGTAGGAGTGGTGACAAATATATTTTGAATGACACAAATCTATAGACCTCAAGAAAAGGCACGTGCACAGGGCTCAACCTGTGCAGAGCACATGCCCCTTTTGCCCTTACACTCTGAAATGCCCTTTTATTGGCTGGTGGTGTTTTTTTCTTCCTTAATAAGTCAATGCTATTGGTCACCCTTTACGTCTTTCTGTCTGTTTTACAAATATTTAGCCAATGGAAGTTCATAAAAGAGCTTGTGTAAATCTTGTTCGCTCCTCAAACTGTCAGTAAACCTGATAACTCTGCCCCCTCTATCTTGACTAAATGCACTGGAGTTCCACAGCAGCCGCACATCACAGCCAGGAGCTGATCGAAGTTTTGCAAGGGTAAACATGTCTTGTTGTTTGAATAAGTACTATGTCTATAAAGGCAATATTTTACTTATTTGATGTCTGACTGAGACATGTGGGACCTGACGAGATACGTCTAGCATTTGCCATCTAGTCATGGCCAATATACAGCTTACACTTAAATAGCATCGGCATACACATTTCATCTTTTATAAATTGAGATTTTGGCCAAATGTATTTTACAACAGGAAAAACTGAGCACCCATATAGCTACAACAAACTAGTTTGTAACCTGTTGATGAAAATGTAATGTGATGCCGCCAGTGCCGTTTTAAATGAACATTTGCATACATTCGCTGGTCAAAAATCATCGGCATAAGCGCAGATGTGCCCCCACACTGTTTCGTTACTGGAACTTACACAAAGCGACGAGTGATAACATATATTTCTATTAAATTACTTTTGTGATTTGTGATTGCTGATACACTTAATTTATTAACATTTAATCATGTTATGGTAATACTATTAAATAATGGTTAATTCAAGGCTGTTAATATGCACATATTAGCTATCTAGTCTAGCTAATTTTTCTATGTACAGTATAGTAGTCTGTACTGTTGGCTCATTTTCACATGTAGCTATAAATGTAGTACAGTAATGTTGTAGTAGTAAAAAGACATTACATAATCAGATCACTGTGAAATCTTTATATTTTATCATGCAGAACGTAATATATATACAGTATATGTGTATTAGCCATGTTTAGTGTCCATGCCACTGTTAAGAGCACGTAGACTATATGGTGTTATTGTGGTGCACTCGCCTAGGTGGTACCCTGCAACCTGTTCATGAAAGCCGCTCAGACTCTTGTGTAAATAAATATGAAACCACTGTTTTCATCTGCCTGCTAGTTGGTCCCCCTCTCTCCTTTACACCACACAATCGTGACACTATGGTCTAAGATGCTGCAGAACTGTGTGGGTTTGTATCCTGGTCACAGCATTTCAACTATGCCCCAATACTCTGCTAGAGGAGGCGCAAATTGGAGCAGTGCTGTCTGGGGAAATGGGTAGGAAGTTGCCACAAGTTCCTTGTCATGTCACACTTGAGCAACTACTTGTTTGCAGGTCAGGCACCTGTGAATTCAATCACAGTTACAGTGCCTTGCAAAAGAATTCGGCCCCCTTGAACATTTCGACCTTTTGCCACATTTCAGGCTTCAAACATAAAGATATAAAACTGTAATATTTTGTGAAGAAGCAACAACAAGTGGGACACAGTCGTGAAGTGGAACAACATTTTTTGGATATTTCAAACTTTTTTAACAAATAAAAAACTGACAAATTGGGCGAGCAAAATTATTCAGCCCCTTTACTTTCAGTGAAGCAAACTCTCTAAGTTCAGTGAGGATCTCTGAATGATCCAATGTTGACCTAACTGACTAATGATGATAAATAGAATCCACCTGTGTGTAATCAAGTCTCCGTATAAATGCACCTGCTCTGTGATAGTCTCAGAGGTCCGTTGAAAGCACAGAGAGCATCATGAAGAACAAGTAACACACCGGGCAGGTCCAAGATACTGTTGTGGAGAAGTTTAAAGCCGGATTTGGATGCAGAAAGATTTCCCAAGCTTTAAACATCCCAAGGAGCACTGTGCAAGCGATAGTATTGAAATGGAAGGAGTTTCAGACCACTGCAAATCTACCAAGACCCGGCCATCCCTCTAAACTTTCAGCTCATACAAAGAGAAGACTGATCAGAGATGCAGCCATGATCACTCTGGACGAACTGCAGAGATCTACAGCTGAGGTGGGCGAGTCTGTCCATATGACAACAATCAGTCGTATACTGCACAAATCTGGCCTTTATGGAAGAGTGGCAAGAAGAAAGCCATTTCTGAAAGATATCCTTAAAAAGTGTAATATAAAGTTTCCACAAGCCACCTGGGAGACACACCAAACATGTGGAAGTTGCTCTGGTCAGATGAAACCAAAATATAACTTTTTGGCAACAATGCAAAACGTTATGTTTGCAGGGACAGGGAAGATGGCTAAAATTGATGGGAAGATGGATGGAGCCAAATACAGGACCATTCTGGAAAAGACCTGAGACTGGGACGGAGATTTGTCTTCCAACAAGACAATGTTCCAAAACATAAAGCAAAACCTACAATGGAATGGTTCACAAATAAACATATCCAGGTGTTAGAATGGCCAAGTCAAAGTCCAGACCTGAATCCAATCAAGAATCTGTGGAAAGAACTGAAAACTGCTGTTCACAAATGCTCTCCATCCAACCTCACTGAGCTTGAGCTGTTTTGCAAGGAGGAATGGGCAAAAATTTCAGTCTCTCGATGTGCAAAACTGATAGAGACATACCCCAAGTGACTTACAGCTGTAATCGCAGCAAAAGGTGGCGCTACAAAGTATTAACTTAATATTACCTAATTTTGCACGGCCAATTTTTTTTATTTGTTGAAAAAGTTTGAAATATCCAATAAATTTCGTTTCACTTCATGATTGTGTCCCACTTGTTGTTGATTCTTCAAAAAAAATTACAGTTACATATCTATTTATTTTTTAAGCCTGAAATGTGGCAAAAGGTCGAAAAGTTCAAGGGGGCCGAATACTTTCGCAAGGCACTGTATATAGTTTACAAATATGCTATCCTCCCATATACAGTATATATACAAACTTAAAGATTCAGTATTTGTATTTATTAGGGCTGTAACGATACACCAAACTCACGATTTGGGTCGTATCACGATTTTTGACCCCTGATTCGATACAAACGTCGATCCTTTTTTGGGACGGGGTTGAAAAAAAAAGATATTTTAGTAAATAACATTTAAAAAACCTGTATATACTGACCAAAGAACAATTAACTAAGAATATTAACTATGCAAATTATTCACAATATACATGACTAGCCAAAGCAATAACACTTACGTTGTCTTTTTTAACAAAATACTGTTAAAGGACAAACGGAACGAAACTTCATTGTGGAGATGATTCGAGCATGTTGAAAATCCTTCATAAATCAAGTTCTCTTACATTTACAAAGTAAATTAAATGGCTTCTGTTTCACTCTCGCGAACCTTAGTTTAAACTAATTAGAACAAACTCCACAAAGCCTGGCTGTTCAGTCGGTAGAATTGTTAAAAAGTTATCGATGGCTCCACACTGTCTGCACTAACGAAACAGAACAAGAACGTGGAGATTAACGGCTCAATGATAGTGGCTAGTTATTTTTGCTGCTTTGAGGTACTAAGAGATGCACAATTTAATACTGATCACAAGAAATATGTTTCAGTAAACAAAGCTGCAAGGACACAAATAAAATATCACAAACAAAACTCACAAACAGACGAAGTGTATAAGGTAACTAACGGACAAATTAGCTGCGTTGCTGTGAGGCAAACTCATGGAGCTGCAGCAATCACCTGCTATTACTATAAGCTGCCAGCAGTTGCTAACTAAATGTTGCTCAGAGAAAGCACTTATGGCTTCATTCCACAAAATACAATTGAACAAAATCAATCAATCAATCAATCAACTTTATTGTCACATAATTACAAGTATACACAAGTAATCAGTGAAATTAGCCATCAACCCGTCCAAGACAATCACCGGGTAGACAGGACAGGACAGGAAGACAGGAATTAGAAAACAATACAGCATTACATGAGGAAAGATGAGGGGAAAAAAAAA
>JACXGM010001134.1:0-29140 GCA_016801145.1 Umbra pygmaea
GAGAGAGAGAGAGAGAGAGAGAGAGAGAGAGAGAGAGAGAGAGAGAGAGAGAGAGAGAGAGAGAGAGAGAGAGAGAGAGAGAGAGAGAGAGAGAGAGAGAGAGAGAGAGAGAGAGAGAGAGAGAGAGAGAGAGAGAGAGAGAGAGAGAGAGACAGAGAGAGAGACAGAGAGAGAGACAGAGAGAGAGACAGACAGAGAGAGAGAGACAGAGACAGAGCGTTATATGATCAGGGAATTAAGTCCAACAGAGCACAGGTACCACCTCAACAAAACATGCTTATGTCCTTACACTACAGGGGGAACAATTCAGTTTATTGTGGGCTGTGTATATGATGTTGAGTTTAACAAAATGTGAGTCATAGTTCATATACATTGTAATGAAATGACCAACATATTGCCATGGGGAAAATATTGTACACTGTATACTGTCTAGTGTCTACTTTCAACCACTTAAAATCTATTTTTAAGTTTCTGTTGCTTTAATGTATTGGGTCCAATCCAACCTTGTCACAGCCATAAGAAGCTCTTAGGTCCAACAGACATAACCCAAAAGGTCAACGTTCACAAATAAGTATTTTTCTATTCAATTTGCTTTACTGGTAATGCACTGATCATGTTAACTTGGTCATTATAATATTGTGCATTAAAAAGCACTAGAATACAGTGTGGGAAGCCAATCCATTAGATAAACCCTGCAGTATGTATCAGGTATCAAAGGCAGCAGTTAAACTGTGGTTTGGATATGCTCTCTGCTGTTTATTGTTTAAAGTGGTGCTTTGCGCACAGGATGTGATACAAACACACTAACAAATTCCTTTCAACACAAGTGGGGCCGCATGACATCAAATGTGTCTATTAACTAACCTCTCTATGTGCCAAGGTGATTCATCTTTAGCGCTGTGTGTTTGGGTCTGCACACATGTGGATTTCAGATAGTGGTTTTATGTAGTCTATGAACAAAACTGCGAATCTAGCCACACTATTTTTACCTCAGTGCTCCTTAGATGTGATATTTTCCTACTGACTTTTCTCCCTTACTTGAATCTGTATTAAAATTCAAATTTTCCCTCCCCATTTTAGTACAACTACAAACTACAGAAGACAATGATATTCCTAACTAAAATACCACACACATCAAAGCCTCATATTTGAAAAACAAAGACAATTCCGTGCATCCTCAAGAACCAAACAGGTAGGCTAGGCCTCCACGATTTAAAGGAATTACTTGATGTGGCTAAAAACTTTCCAATTGCATGATGACAGCTACCTAGATTCCAGAAGACTATAAGATGAACCTTTTGGCATCCTAAAACAGAAAGACCAAAATCAAAGTCTCCTTCAACTCAATCACTCTCGCTGCGCATCACAAACAGTAATAATCACTTTCCTTCCATCTTTTCTCTCCTCTTGTGAAACATCTTCTTTCCTTTGATTGTGCTGTTTAAATGATTAGCACGCCACCTCGGCGTAGACGGCGAGCGATGGCGAGAGGAAAGAAGAGGGAGCGCGTCTCCCGCTGCGCACGCCGAGCGGTGTGGAATGCAGGAGCTCGGGCCTTGTCACTTCTGAGATTGAGCGCGATAAACACACATCAACGCTTATTCTCTTTCTCTTAACTTTACTGAACATATATCCATGCCTCTATTTTGTCCCTTTACCTTAATTATGGTGACTTTGTGTCATTTATTTCGTTAACCTAAGCACCAGGGCTAGTCTCCATGTAGACATGGTCCAATGCAGCATAGGGAAAATAATGTTTGCAGAAACCGAAGAATGAGAGATATGCCTTCCTTCGGTTAAGACTTAGTAAGAAAACATTGTAGTATTAATAGAAATAATAATGTAATATCTTACTTGAAGGACAACAGGGGATATTTAATCCTATATACAAATGATGAAACAACCGGAATTCCAGAGTATACCAATATGTTTTAATTGATACAATAAAAAATAAAATAAACCAACTCTAAAATATTCCAATAATATATTCCATATGATTTTGAACTTTAAGATGAACTCAAAACCTGTGGCTATGCTATTTCAGTGTCACCATTCCGTTTAGAAACATCCATATTATACGAAGCAATACAATTATCAGACGTTATTTTCTTTTTTAAATCAAAAAACAAGATGTGGGCAAATATTTAGACACATATTGTTTGCTAATGCTATCTTGAGCACATTCCCATACCAATTCAATTGCATTAAACATGCATAGATTCTCGTTCAATAATTCAGTTACTAAATTAGGCATTGACGCAGCCACAATGCAAATACCAGCCTCTACTTCCATATTTAAACCTAAATAACACCTAGGTTATTTCCCCCTACAGCGCAAAATGATCAACATAATATTCTAAAAGCCTATATGGAGAACCATGAACAGCCACATAAGGGACCCAACAAAGTGTATTATCTGGATGACTTTAGAAGTTCTAACATAAAAGGCTCACACATAGATCTCAAACAATATAATAGCTAGCGTATTTATTGAGAGAAAATACCCAAAAGCAGATGTATTGCAATTAGGCGCATCTTGTAAAAAGGAATACACATATCCTATTTCCAATTCTTTCAAAAGGCACTAATGATTGGAATAAGATATAATTAAACCAATAGGGCTATAGGCAAAAAAGAAATATCGCCAAATGATAATAACAATTATTGTATTAAAATTAATTTAATACTACGAATAACTATAATATATATATTATATATATATATTATATATATATATATTATATATATATATATATATATATATATATATATATATATATATATATATATATATATATATATGATGCTATAATTGTTGTGCTGACATTGCTAATCGTATATATATATATCTACACATATTGTTATTTTATTAAAATATTTACGTTGAGTTGGTAGCCTATTATTTATTCAAAAAGCAATTTTGCTATAATAGCCCAATACGTAATAGAATACAAGCAATGCCGCTAACTATTGTAGTGAATCCAATACGGTTAAAATCTAGCATTATAACATAGCTGCAAATGTTGCGTTTAGCATAGGCTTAAGCGACCCGCGGTATAATAATTTGCAGATAATCATTTAAGATTCATTAAAAAATGATTTACTATAATATAGGCCTACTCGTTTTTTGCTGTTAGTTGTATGCTAAGCTTGCTAAAATAAAAAATATATTAAATATAGCCCTAGTAATGGCCACAATATTACACCTGTACAAAATAAGATAATGACTTATAAAAGCTACTCAAGACATTTAAAAAATGCGATTGTCCTTGTTAAAGGGTCAAAAGCCTATTCATTTGTAGCCCTAGTTTGAAAGGCATTTGCAGCATAACAGTTATCTTAAATCACATCAGATTAAAGTAGCCTACGTTCAACAGTTAACAATGAATCGCTGTGCCTGTTGGCATAGTTTTTGTAGTTGTGTGTTAGACACAGGCAAACAAAGTAGGCTAATCAATCGTGTCTTATGATGGAACTCTGGTGCTGATGCTGTTTTAGAGTGGGTGTTACTTGCTTGTACTCTACCGCCACCTGGTGGTCACAAGGGATAAACCGTCTGTTGTTGCACATGAGAGGATGGCAAGTTCTTATCCTTCATCACATGTGATGATTGCCTTTTAGAGATTCATCACATCAGCCTAGAAGGCAAAAACAAACCGTTCTCCCTCTTGTTTGTCTCTTCACATCATTCTCTGTCTCCCTTTCTGCCTTTGTCAGTTGCATGACAGTGAAACCTCTTTTTAATGACTAAGATAATTAACTTTCTTACAAGTAAGAAATAAGACTGGGGAAAAAAGACTCTTAAAGAAAAAGAACACCATGTCTGTTTACGCACCGAGTCATCATTAAAGTCAAGGCAATGGGAGCCCAATGGGAAAATCTGCGTAATTGAATAGAGTACATAGTTATGCGGAGCACTGAAGCTGTGGTTTTTCTGGCTGTGCGTTCCTGAGTGTCCATTCTTTTCTCTGTACTATTGTCATTAGACCCCCTTTCGCCTGCACTACACACCAAGTAAGCTCATTACTGACAAAAATATCTTTACTAATGTCTCCCCGTTTTCTTCTAATCTTGGTTGGCACAAATGATTCCATTTCAATTTCACAACAATAAAAAAAAGAATAATCTGGAGGTAAGAAGAAAATGCTACAGGGACATGGCCACAGTGTGTACGGCAGTACGGTGATAGGCATGCCAAAAGAATGAAAGAAATGAAAGGCCTTTCTTCCTGGTGATTTTTCTGCCAACAGCTGTCACAGGCAATGCTGGGTGTGAGTGTGCATAGCCCGCATACGTTACGGAGAGCGCGCGTGTGTCTGTGTGTACATTAATGTCGTGCGTGTGTGTGTTTTCACGTGTATGTGTGTTTTCGTCATGTGTGCACAGACTCCTCATTTCCTGCTCTTTATTCCAGGCCATTGTGATTAACGATGACAGGTGTAGCCTCCTCACCCTGCATCGCTCATACCGCCGAATAAACCTGCATCCTGTCTGTCAAAAGGGCTTTTGGCCCTCACCACCACCGTGAATCACGCTGTGCAGTGCATGTCGGAGTCATCGGCAGACACATAAATATCTGTGCACCGGGATGGTCTTTCTGTTGTTCGGTTGACTCTCCCTGGGTATACCCTGAGGACTAAGCTCATTGTTTCATGAGGAGAAAGAGAGAACATCTTGCCTCCCTCATCTCTGGCAAACTCTCAAGTACAGGTAGAGCACAGTGGAAATCAGCCAAGCACAATAACCTGGAGAGATGGAGGGTAGGAGGAACGAAAGGGAGACAACACTATAGGAATCGTAAGAGATGCACGAAGAGAAGGGGGAAACGCGGCTCGCATTTGACTCACACTTAGTCAAGCCCCTGTGCCACATTACTGCATGGACCGTGAAGAGGAAGAGGTCAATTAAAAAACCTGGGAACACTCAAACTTCCGAAAAAGTAATTACCCAGAAATGAAAAATAAAACATACGTATTCCTTCATCCAAAGGAAATGTGGAATTTACAATTTCAGAGAGGACAGCGGCCTAACGTCATAAATTTAGCGGCCATAAATTAAGCCTTATGCGTTTTCCAAATTTTATCAAAAGCAGAGAAGCAAAAAGCCCTTCTTGAAAAGTAATATCAGTGCAGAAGTATGCTGTGAGGCTCTAATAGTAAAAGCTCTCCAGAGGCGTAGAGTGGACTGTAACTGACATATTGATGCTCACACTTAAAGTCCTATGTACACCACTATAAACCGACTAGACACATGCTTATTCTCATTTCAAAATGCTTATGAACTGTGGCTTCTCCTCATTAAATAATTTCAGCCAAACCCAAGGTTATCTTCAACCAGCCTCTACCTACTGTACTCAACCAACATTATGTTACTGTGTCCCTTTGAATCAATATCTTCCACCTGCTAACATTTCAGTCTAATATGACTACGTGTAAAAGCACCCTACTATACTACCTACGTAGACTCTCTCTGAAGCAGTCAGCATGCACTCCAAATTGTCTAGAACAAACAAGTTGATCTAGCCCCTCTCAAACGTCTCCAAAATATTCTCCTTCCGTCCAAAAACATCTCAAAGCCAGACAGACATGGTCAGCTGGCTCGGCCTCCCTCTCCATACGTCCCCCTGGTAGAAAGTCTCTGTGTTGCTGGTCCGATTGGACAAATGCCTTAGCTCAGTGGAAGGAGATAGGATCTTTCTATTTGGCCAGCGGCAGGGCTGCTCTCTATCCTTGCTACCTCTGGAGGGGTTGTATCTGGCCTGCTGATAAGAATGTTCTCCCTGCCTGATTTTCTCAGTCATTATTAATAATGTGAGTCAAGGCTGCATGCCCTCCACCGCCAGTCTCAACGCTCCTCTCGTAAAAAACATTGGTTTGTTGGCTTTTAGGTTTTCTCTGTGTACTGTCTGTGTGTGTGTTTGAGAGAGCAACTGTGCACACTCGCGTGTATGTTTTGTGAAGTACCATCCATCTCCAATATCACAGACAAAAAAGCCAAATATTCTCAATTATCTCACTAAATACCTCGTTGGGTAAACACCATAAAAAGTTAAAAGGGCTTAACGGTGTGTCCCTTATAACTCCCTTCAGCCCTCGATGGGGTTTTGCAGCCATGTTGCCAGTGAGTGGTCTTCAGATCCGTCAAAGCCTGCTGGATCGTGGGTGCATTCCTAACATCAGTGCACAAAGCCCGAGACTTCACTGTCACCCGCGTTCAGCATGATCCTGTCACAGTGCCATTGGGTGTATGTTTTCTCTCCCTGTGTTGCAACGCTGCCAACATAACTGTTGTGGGAAAATTGCCAGGCAAACGTAACACCGGAAAATGTTGTGGCACAGAAATCTGCAAGGCAGCCAATAGATACATCCCTAAATACATCTGACTGCGGATGGTGGATGTAGCACGGCAAAGTGCGTGCAGCTATAAGTCAGAGATCACTGTCAGAATTTGGTCAAGGGAGAACTTTCTACATGCTTTTTCATTCATAGCATGGTGGGAAAAGTCTTACAGTCTCTGCGTGGCTGAAACATCTGTAAGCTGTTGCATAGAGAGGGGAGCCCAGAGGAAAAACATTTACCTCACAGAATACTAATTCTTTCAGGCCCTCGTGTCAGCACTTCGTAAATAAGCAGGCACATATGGTATTGTTTTCTCCGAGCAGGTCTGGGGAATCCATTTCTGTGACAATCTGCTGTATCGACACATGGTCTTTTTGAGTGACATTATGACACGCCGTCTCCCTTTCTCTGCCTCCCTGTCTAACCTTGCCAACTCTTTCCTCCCACTCCCCGTGATCACTCGCTGGCTCTTCCTCCGGCTCCTCCATCGCCTGTCTTCCTCCCATTTCACCGGTCTTCCCTAGACCAGGCCCCTGCGCTCCTTCAAGCATCTGTTCCTGTTTCTGTCCCTCAGTGTCTGTGTGTTTCCTACAATTTCTATTTCTTTGCATTAATTCGACATGTTTCCTTTCCAGAAACATTATTTTACCTGAGCAAGAACAAGTAACATTGCTAGCATTACTTAATGGAAAAGCCTGATGTGGCACTTTAAATCAATAACATTAACACCCTGGTTTCTGGAATGTTTTCACATTTTGCCAGAAATGTGAATTTACTGAATTTTATGTTGATGATGAGTGTATGTGAACATACCATACTTAAATAAAATTATATAAAAAAAAGAAATGTGAATTTACTCAGATAAGAAATATAACTCTATCCCTTCCTGTTTTCAGATGATAAGAGGAAAATGCGTAATGAATGCATTCATGCAAGTGTGAGTTTAACTATATGGTTGTTACAAAGCAGTGTAGCAGCGTGGGTGTGTATGATTGACAACACTATGCAGTTCCATCATCATTTATCACTGAACCAAATAAAGTAAATGCTTCATGAAACAACTAAGTACGTTTAGGTCAGGGCCGTTTCTAGCAGGGGGGTTAACACGTTCGCCTGGCAACACTATATTATGCCAGCAACACAAACTCTGATTTTACATTTCAAAATAGTAGCGCTTGTAATTCATTATAATAATAATTGTTAATTCATTGCATAGATAGGTAGCGGCTCCATGTCCATGTGTTGCTAAAATTAGTCTATTGTTAAATGAAACAACTCTAGTGAATGTTTTTCAAAAGTAATCTTGGTTTCACATGAGATACTGAAAATATATTCAATCAAATTCTGTCTACAACATATTTTTTGTTTCTGTTTTTAATTAAATGTTGTTATTGAAAACATATTACATTTTTTTGCAATCACATACTCTTATTGTTTCTTTACACACAATACAATTGCATTTGATTACAATTAACTAGCTTTGTAATGAATTCACAATAATTATTGCAATGAATTAAAACGAGCGCTATTATTGTGAAATGAAAAACCAGAGTTCATGTTACCAGGCGACCATGTTAGCCCCCCTGCTAGAAACGGCCGCGGTTTAGGTAATACCTTTAATGAGTCTAATTCGATGTTTGAACAAGCAATTTAACCTTTCTCCTGCTTATTAGTCTTTTAGTTAGTGTGATAATGTGGAGAGGTATTTACCGCCTTACAATTCCCCATTTTGCAATGTGACAACCTGGAATGAAATAGGAGTGTATTGGGTTCTGACCATTTGTTTTACCCAACATGTCTGTCTGTTTGGAAAAATTAACAGTAAATATTTTTTACTTATTTTATAGCCAAGAAGCTACACAATTATCTACACAATCACTGTCTCTATCACAGGGTTAGGATTTAAGCATGAAAGACCCAAATGAGCAAATCCTGGTTCCAGCATATAGTACCAACAATGCAGAAGGCATCCCTGTGGGTATCAACATCATGAGGGCTTGGTGTCAGGAAATCTGGTCCTGATTCATCATGCTCCAACGACTCCATGTTGCAGGTTGGGCTCCTGCAAGCTTAAGAGTGGTTGTTGTCTTTCAATAGTGTATATGCTGGTGGGTACGTCCTGGTTGAGCAAGTACAACGTGTGAAGCTGAAAGCTTGTCATGTGGTGGACACGTCTACATCTTCTACTCGCCTAAAGTCTAATGTTTAGATTAACAACACCTTAATCCCGATGCTCAGTTTAACAACACCTAACATTCATCTTAACAACACAGCCTAACATTTAACATCCCCTAAAGCCAATTCAGTTTAACAACCTCTAAAGCTTAAAGTCTAAAGCTAAGTATTTTGTAAGTAATGTTTTTGCATGAATAGTGCCCTATAATATGAGCCTACTATATGTGAACACTACTAGTCTGGGTCAAAGAGGAACATTGTGTTTGACAATGTTTTCTTCATTAGGATCTGTACCAGTTGTGATTGAGTTGTACAACATACAATTAGGACATTTAGCAAGTTGAACTTGATCAGTGGGAACAGGGGTACAAAATGTTTGTTTAAATGAATATATAGTATCCATACAGTCTCAACATTACTCAAAATAGTATGAATGCCAATAGATTAAAGACAGATTGGACTGTGCCATTTGCCCATTTGAAAGTTAGTTCATCCTTTTCTCAAAAGTCACACAAAATTAAAATTTAAAGAAGTCTTCAAAACAACTAAAAGAAAATATTCTCCCCGATGTGCACTACTTCCGACACCACAGCCTGGGTGGTTTACTTGTCTATAAAGTCAACATATCATCTGAGCTCCACTTTACGTGCGTTAGGGAGCACCACAAATCTGCTGTGGCTACGAACCTCGGCCCACGGATAGTCTAGCATCCCCAGCTCCCACTTTAACACGCTAACAACTACTTTTATGTTTCTGCAGTGAGAATGTGCCCCCTCTTTGGGATGGCTGTCCTAGATTTAAGAGCTTGTCAAGAACGAGTAGCCCTTTATTTTTTTCCGTAAACCTAGGCTTTTTTTATTTTGCATCTTTCATGGGGGAATACTTCGAGCTGGAATGCTGCAGTATATAATACGATAACAATACACACTGGGAGTAAATGCTGAAAGTGCCTTCATCTAACCCATATGATGCTTTTCTGTGGTGTCTGATCTAGTCCAAAATGCATTACAATAAACTATAATGAACCAAAGAGGATTTCGCCCAAATCATAGGTAACTGGATTAATTGTCTTAATTCATCATCTAACATAAAAAACTGATATTCACTACACATTGGCTAATATTTCTTGAAGTAAAGCAATAATTCTAAACATCTACTGTGGGGCGCAAAGACAATCTGTATCCTTCCTTTATCCTGTACCGTGACAGGAACCCAATGAGGTCATGTGTTTATTAAGACGAAAAAAATGAAGATATGCAGTGAAATGTGTAAAAATTGTGACTCTGACAGGCAGAGGATGCATAATTCAGAGGTTTTAACTGGACCCGTCGCGTGAAGGGAGATGGCTTTATGTTATTTCTTTAGTAACTCTGTCTCCTCATCACTTCTAGAGGCTGACATCTCTTTCACAGCTGTGTGATGGAGAGAAAGAAGACGCAGTGCCGTGCATACAGGTGAACCCACCACGAGGATGGCAGCCCTCTCATGAATAAATGATTGTGACACACAGCAATAATTTGCATCTGTGTAAAAAGTGACGCATCAGCTCTTTGTCTACCAAGGTGTCTTTTTTTTACATTGTTATTTTATTATTTAATACAAAAAATGTCTTTCATTAACAGTGGCATTCCAAAAGGTGTCGACTGCGATGCTCCGACTTGTCAAGCCGATCACAGTCTGTTCTCTGCTAGTTTTTTAATTAGGTCTACGCAGCACGCATCATAACAAAAGCTGAAACAGGTTTGTCCTTGCCTAATCTAGGCTACTAATTTTTTAGGTTATTATGCTAATCAATACTGTTGACAAACATGAAAGCCGCCATGCTGTTTTTGATCTGCAGCAGAAATAGCATTGGTTATCAATAGCTAAAGCCTGGCTTGGCAGGTGTCATGTCAATAACAACCTGATCGATATGTGCAGCTCCAAAGGGCTTGGAACAGCAGGACTTGTGTAGGGGGCTTTAAAAAAATAAAAAATAATTCTGAGACGCCACGCATTCAAAGCCACATCATTAACTGGTCTATGCAGATAGAATACGCCACTGAAATGCCACTCGCATAACACAGGCTGATGTCATCTCTCTGCAAGGCAATTTCTTGGAGCTTTTTCACTGCTTCAAGATTGTGTCATGTGTTCTAAGAAAAGTTCTAGCTGGGCTCGTTCCCAAGTGAAATGAGGAGAACCGGGCACTGAGGACAAAATTAAGCACAGGTTTTCTCACTTGCATGCCATCAACTTAAAAAAAATATTTCATGTGCCTGGGGCATGCTGCCAAGAACATTATCACATTGAAATGTGTAATTTATTTATTTAAATCTTTTACTACAATGCTATCTCTGATTTTCCCTGATGACTTTTGTTTAGCTCTTCATTTTTTTTATTCATCTATTTATTTGACATTTCTTTCTTAAGCTCTGTAGCACCTGACCCGTTGTACGATCAGCCTTCTCCGCTAGCTTAGCTAGAGTACGAGCTCTCCCTCAGGAGAAAAGGATTGTCGGTCAGAAGAGAGAGTTTGCAGAGGGCACTGTGAAAATGCTGGAAGGTGAGGAGGGTAGAACAAACCAGAAGTGTTCACCAGGCAATCAAACTGCCAAAGTGCTCATTTCTGGGGTCAGAAAAGCTTTTGAATGTCAAGAAGTGTTGTAAAGAAGGTCTCCAAAATTACCCCTGAAATCAAAGCCTGACCTTGCTGAGGAACTGCATGGCATTCAGGAGATTAGCATTATCTGCTACGTGGCATTTTCCTATTGCAACCTTCTACCCCAATGAAGTCACACAACTCAACTACAGAACACCGATTGAATTTGATAACAACGGGCCATTCCCTGGTAATGGAGGGTTTGGTAAGGGGCTTTCTTATAAATATTAGATTTGCTAAATAAACTGAATTGACAAACTATACAACTGTATAAACTATTTATAACAAACATGTTGACAAAAATACACTTACATAAAAATTGCAGATGCAAATTTTGGAAAAGCATTTGTTTTTACGGTGTAGTAATTCTGTTAGCAACAAAGCATCTGCAATGTTCTTGAAATACATGTGTTATTTGTTAACATTTGTGCGCATTTTTAGGAGTAGTCCTTTTGCATAGTCCCATGGCATAATAAACTTTGAAATCGTTAAGTATTTTTTACATACATTCTTCACTTAAACATTTTAGGCTCAGTATAATTCAGTTACTTACATAGATCATAAATCCTGTACATGTAATCTTTAATTATGTTTTTAAATGGCAAAATCACAGCAATTATTCTAAATTATAGTTTGCGATCTCAAAATGCACCATAGATCTGGGTGCTGCAAAATAAATCATCAGAAAGTTAGTGCCATAAACATGTACGGTAAAGCCCCAGGTTGACACTGCTCTATGTGCATCTGAAAGGTAAATTCAGCCTTATTCTAAAGTTGATTGTATTTAAATGTTTTCTTGTCAATCTATACACAATTTGCAAGTGTATTAAATAATCCAAAACAGAAATATCACAGTGACATAAGTATTTAGACGCATTGGTATGACACTTGATATATTGAGCTCAGGTGCATTCTGCTTCCACTGATCATCCTTGAGATGTTTCCACAACCTGACTCTAGTACACCTGTGGTAAATTCAGTTGATTGGACATGATTTGGAAAGGCACACACCTGTCTATATAAAGTCCTACTGTTGATGTTGCATTTCAGAGCAATAACTAAGCCAAGAGGTCCAAGCAGGGACGTTGACAGGGGGGGACAACTGGGATTATTGTCCCAGTCCCAGTCCTTAGTGGGGCCCAAATTTTGTTTTTGCACAGTCATTTTTATTTTAGTGTGCGCCCTAAATGCGGAGTTGTGTCCCGGGCCCGGGGATTCCTGTCGGCATCCCTGGGTCCAAGGATTTGTCTTACTAAAACTTTAATACATTTTCAGATATGTGGAAGGGAACCAAAAATGCCTGTAACATTAAAGGTCCCCAAGAATCACGTGGCGTCCATCATTCTTAAATGGAAGAAATTTAGAACAATTTTACATTTTACCTGACGCTGTTATCCAGAGCAACTTACAGGATGTACATGTCCATTCACCTGAAGCAACTTAAGAGTTGAATGTCTTGTCCAAGGACACAACAACATTTTGGCACAGTCGGGAATCAAATCGCCAACCCTCCGACTAAAAGTCTGACTTCCTAACCACTGAGCCATCGCACAAGAGGGATTTTTCAGGGAAGTGATCCAGAGTTCCTCAGAATTCCAGAAGGAAAACCATCTCTACAGCCCTACACCAATCTGGCCCTTATTCCTCAGTAACATACACACGAGAGCCTGCTTGGAGTTTTCCAAAAGGCACCGAAAGGACTCTCAGAGAGCAACAAGATCATTTGCTCTGATGAAACCAATATAGAACTATTGTGTCTGAATGCCTAGCTTCATGTCTGGAGGACATACCCAATACCATTATTGAAGTGAATCATAGTTAGTTTTAGTTAGTTTACCGTTATTTTACCAAGTACGTTGACAAAGAACAGCTTCTCATTTACACCAACGACCTGGAAGAAGTGGGGGGAGGGAAGAGGATGAAAAAGCCAATTGAAAGCTGGAGATGATTATGTTTCCATGATGGTCTGAGGGCCAAATTGGAAATCTGTCCAGGATACCGGGGTTAACACCCCTAATCTTATGAATAGTGACAAGGGATCTTTAATGATCACAGAGTGTCTGGACACCCATTTAACATTTCATCCGAAAGACGGCACCCTAACCAGGGCAGATGTCCCATCACTGCCCTAGGGCATTGGGAATTATCTTTAGACCAGAGGGTAGAGTGCCCCCTACTGGCCCTCCAACACCACTTCCAGCAACATTGGATTCCCATCCAGGGACTGGCCAAGCCTGACCCTGCTTACCTTTAGAAGCACACCAGCAGTGGAATACAGGGCGCTATGCTGCTGGGGAATGTTTTTCAGCATGGGAAAAATCCAGATGATGGAAATACGAACAACGCATTGTGTACATTTAAATTACAGAGAGATACTTGATGAAAACCTGCTCTGGACCCCTGAGGACCTCAGAATGGAGTAAAGGTTCACCTTCCAACAGGACAAAGGCCCTAAAAGCACACAGCCAGGAGTGGCTTTGGGACAAGTCCCTGAATGCCTGAGAGGCCCAGCCAGAGATTGAACTTGAACCCAATCAAACAGGGAGGCCTGAAGATATCTGGGCAGCGACAATCCTGACCCAACCTGACAGAGCTTGAGATGATCTGCAGAGAAGAAGTAAATAAACTCTCCAAACACAGGTGTGTAAAGCTTACATCGTCCGTCATACGCAAGAAGACTCAAGGCTTTAATCGCTGCCAAAGGTGCTTCAACAAAGTACTGACTAAAGTGCTCTGAATACTTGTGTACTTTAAATATATTTCAGGTTTTTTGTTTTTAATACATTTGATAAAGTGTCTAAGAAACGTTCGGTTTTGCTTTGTCATTGGGTATTGTGTCTGGATTGATGAGGGAAAAAATATTGAATCCATTTTAGGATAAGGCTGTAACTTAACATAATGTATAATGTAAATGGTCTGAATGCTTATAAAGCACTGCCTGTCCTGTCTGCTATCCTCAAAAGCTAAGTCCTTACCAAATGGTTGAAAAGATTACAGTAACAAAGTTGATGGATGAAAAGAGAGGCTCTGGCCTAGCTCTAAAATCTATTACTGCAGTTTGGCCTCATTTTCAACAATATCAGCAACCCTTTAGATGCTATTGTGTTGCAGCGAGAAGCAGACAAAAACTTTTCTGTTAACTCAACCAAACACAGATTCAAGGAGTTCAGATCGTTATCAGAGTGTGGGATAATTGTTGAAACAGGTGTAACAGTGAAAGTGTTGGCGTGCTCCCTCTTTGTTCTGGTCCCCAAAATCAACCTCCGCCTCTGTCTCCGTCTCACAAGTCTTTCAGACAACCTTGGTGTGATTTCTCAACAAAGCACGCCGCCTCTCCAGGTGCAGTCAAGCACTCTACATAAAAAAGACAAAGACAGAGCCTGCGAGAAGATGGGAGAAGAAATAGATTTCTCGTCTAATTATGCAGGAAAATGCGACTTTGTGGAAGATAAAGTTAGGTGACACAAGGGTAACACTGAGGGACAGTCACTTCAGGAGGGTTTTCAAAAGTGGGAAGCACAAATGGATGTTTGTGCTAAGTTATTGTCGCTAATTGGTACAAACTTAATGAATGCAGGGAGTTGTGTGCAGACAGATGCTTTGTGCAATGTGGCAGATTTCAGTTGCCGTGCTTCTCTCCCTCCTCGGCACATCAAAAAGGCGAGAACATTTGGCAGGTCACGGATTTATGCGAGGAAAAGGGGAAGCCCGAGAAGAGAAAAAAAACGAAAACAGTTATGTGTGTTTATTTGTGCATTAATTTATGTGTAAATGTGGATGAATGTGTTTATATGGTGTGTGTGTGTGTGTGCTCAGACTCTTCAGTACTGGTCTGTTGGTTGGTGTCATCCTCATTTGTTTAAGCTTTCTTGCCTCGCCAGCTCTGTGGCTTGCAATTAGTGTACAGGCCTCAGGGACCTAATTAACCAGTTCAATTAATAAATCATTTTCAGAAAAGTCCCATACAAGACACCCAGTCAGAATGCGTGTGTGCGCACGTGCGTGCGGCTAGATGATTTTGTTGGCTTATCCCCCAGGTGGCTCAGGCAGAAGCAGAAACTGTGGGGGACAGCGGTTTGTGTGCGTGTTGATGTGAGTCTAAGGAGGGCAAGGGAGGGTTTAGTCCCAGAGCTGGACCTCACAGCGGAGAAAGGGTCCTGCGACCTTTTATCGAGCGACTGGTCGATAACGCGTAAGTGGCCGTTGCTTTGAGGGGCAGCCTGGGCTTCAGAGGGCCTGGAGCCACCAGAAACTGCCTCATGTCATTCACTCATTATGTCTTCCTTTGGTTGAAGAGGCTGAGACTTTGGGGAAGCAATGGGCCCCCCCACTGGTTGCCACACAAAAACACCCCTCTATCCTTTGTCGAAATGTGGAAGCTCCATCTTTGGTCGTGCATCACAATCGATGATGAAGGAACAAAACAGATCCCGGCTATTTTTTCATGTTACAGTCCCATTTAATTAGAACTTACTAAATCTATCTGGCCAACGTTGGATGGATGGAGATGCATTCGTTCACAGGCTGGCTGTAAGATATATTCCCTCGTGGGCATGATGGGACAGAAGCACTTGTTTAATTTGTAGCATAATCTCCGAATGGTGACATTACAGGATCTTGTTGTCACTGCAAAGTGCCAGGCTGATGGATCTGACTGTGTACCAGTGTTCATTAAACACACACCAAACAGCCTTCAAACCGACTCTATTAGAGGCTGCTTTCTGTACCACAGTAGAGGCACACCATTCGTTACTATCAAATGCTCTTTAAGCATATGTGTGCTGCTTGAAATGTGTTTTTTTCCCACTGAAATGCCAGTTAGGAGTCAATGTCTGGATATCAAAGCGCCTGGGTACACTGCAAGAAGGTACAATGATACTAGCCGTGTATTAAGTTTTGAATATTGGCCACCGTGTACTAATTGTTCAGTACGAGCAGACGCTGTTCTTCCAGATACTTATGGTCTGTCAATTACATTATGGATTATGATAACAGATGAGTTCAAATTAGAATGAATTTTTTACTATAAATGTTGCAGCAGTCCAGTGACCCAGAGTGAAAACACTTGGCCGATCTCAGCAAACCACAAAACTGTATGTATTATATAAACTAATTTCGTTTCGCTGCTCTTCTGAGAGCACCCACGCAAATTGGTGCTTTCTTTATTGCAGCATAATAAGTGTTGATGGACAAAAATATGGAAATGTGTTTTCTAAAAAAAACTATAATGTTAAATAGTGTGGTTTAAAATACCTATCGCTAAATCGGATGCATTTCTTGCTAGACGTGGTTCCCAAGACGCCCCATTGAATCGATAAGATGAAGTGTGGGGAGTAAGACAGAATGACTCAAAAACAGATCCATCAGACAGACAAGTAGTGAAGCGAAGTAAGGGCCATGTTTGTTGTTTCCAGACAGGTCTAACTGAGGCCCAGCCTTTTCTAGGCAGACTCTCCACTACAATCCTTCCTCAAAAAAAATCTGCATAACCCAACTGCCTCCGCTTTGAAACAAAAGGGTATTTTTGTGTGTATTTTCTTTTAAGCAAGTGTTTGAGCGTCTTAATCTTCTGTTAGATGATCTTCGGAGAGAAAAGGAATGCTGGGTGCTGATGTTCAGAGGAGCTCCCAGTTGGAAAAAGACAGACGGAAAGAGAGAGATAGAGAAAGTGAGTGTATCTGTACTTGCGAGAGCACTGGGAGCTAGAGTTCACTATGGGGGCGTAAGTGTGTCAAGAACACTTTTCCCCCCATTCGCAAGCCTGGGGCCCTCTCCACAACATTAAAAAGCATAAACAGTCAATACTGAATGTAACTCGGAGTGAGAGACGGAGCGAGAGTGTGCGAAACAGAGAAGTACGAGGAACGCAAAAGGTTTTTCAAGTGTTACACAACAGAGTGAGATCAGAGATAGGAAGCTGGGCTGTGGTGTAATGTTGGTTGTGAAGCTTTCTGATGGGGGTGGGTTTAGGGGTGGTACTTCCAAGTGAATCCTTCATTGCGGGTGGCGTGGGTGGAGATCAGGGGAGAGGAGAGGGATCAAGGAGATCTACACCTGGTGCAGGAGCAGGGTCAGAGTGGCTCCAGACGAAAGGGAAAGGAAGAAAGGAGGAGGAAGTTGTTCGGCATCCGTCCGTTTAGAAAGAGACAATCTTTGTATCACCCAGTACAGTCATCCAAACCATGAAGTATGTAAGCACATATGGTGTTTGTCTGTGGAGCGTCCTACAAGCCTCTATTCACGGCGATGAGAGGGAAAACCTCTGCCGTTGATAAAATATCAAAAGTACATGTTTGAGACTTCTGGTTTTGAGATATGAAGGCCGGTTTATCTGTAGGACATTGTTCTTACTCATAGCCACGCTATCTTGGAAGGGATAACAGTCTTTCAGTCACTCAGGCTTCCTTTTTCACTCACTATCTGTCACTTGAATTTCAAATGATTTCTCTCAAACACTCAACACCTGGCTTACTTCAGAAGCAGTGATGAGTGGAATTCTTTGTCTTCTTTTTTAATCAAATCTTCAGACACTTCACATGATGTGCAAGCCAGCATTTAGACAGACGTCCTATTGACAGTATACATAAGGGGTTTGACAACTTCTGCTGTGTGGTGAGCGAAGGCTGGCCCGTGTGATCCGATCCAACATCAAATTGATGAAAAGTTCATTATTTTATCTACATTTCTTTCAATACAATATCAGAAAATACTTTATAAACACAGTAAATGCTCAACGCATTCTTATGGCAATATGTGGGTATCCGTACGTAATGGAAATTTTGCCGCATTACAGTACTTAGGCAGACTTACGATGTGGTCAATAAATTATTTATTTTTTTACTTTTTTTACTTATTGAATCGCCGTTCTACCGGAACACTTCCAAGAATAGACCAATCAGTTACAATTTAAAGTACTTCGGAAACATTTATTTCAGGGAAAACATGCTAGGTTAGTGAGGTTAAGGTTAGGGTAAGGTGAGGTTAAGGTTAGGTTAAAGTTAAGGTAAAACAACTTTTTTATGGTTTGTGAACGTACAAGGCTTACGGAAATGTACATGTGTACGAAGGTTTTGTATTTACGTATTGCCATGAGAACAGCTTGAAATGCCTGTTAACACGTAGAGCTGATATTACTTTGTCACGGACACCTACTGTGTTTATAAAATATTTTCTGTTAATGTATTGAAGGAAATGTCGGTAAAATAATAGCAAAAGTACTGTCAACAAATTACCAGTACTTTTTACAGTTTTATCACATATATGTTTTACAGTGTACAGTTAAAAAAAAATTACCCAAAAAATAGATCATTCCCGTGTTAAGTTATACACCGATCAGCCATTACATGGGTCACGACTGGGTCAGAGCATCTCCAAAACTGCAGCTCTTGTGGGGTGTTCCCGGTCTGCAGTGGTCAGTATTTAACAAAAGTGGTCCAAGGAAGGAACAGCGGTGAACCAGTGCCAGAGTCATAGGCATCCAAAGCACATTGATGAATGTGCACAGCAAAATCACCAGTGTTAAATTAACTCTGAGAGTGTTAAAGTAACACTCTCAGTGTTTATATAGAACACTGAGAGTGTTACTTTAACACTCTCAGAGTTGAATTAACACTGGTGTTTTGCTATGTGGTGAGCGAAGGCTGGCCCGTGTGGTCCGATCCAACAGACGAGCTACTGTACTGTAGCTCAAATTGCAGAAAAATTCTGTGGAAAAAGACGGACAAACACAATATTAGGCAGGTGGTCATAATGTTATGGCTGATCGGTGTATATAAAATATAATATATATAATATATAATCAGTGCAAAGTTACCTCAATGTATTTTATCAGTATTTTTCTGCATCCTTGAAAATTTGAATTGGAGCAACTCTTTTTTAAATAATTGCACTTGTTGTTTACGATGCTAGGCAACAACGTATTAACAAGAAGGTATTCTACAATACCTTCAGATTCAAGGTTCCATAATCTTTCAACCGAGTTTTAAAAGCAATATTAAACTCTTAACATTTTTTTGTCTTGATCCAACAATGATCTCTTAGACCAAGGACACTGACTACAGTACATAGTGTTTTCCTCTAGACAATATCTTCCTTTTTCCTGGGCAAACAAAAATTGCTCCCATCCAGCGTAACAGTGAGCCATTTTGTTGTCAATACAGTCTCCTTCTCCATATTTTGGAGGAGGGAACTATATCAGTGGAAGTGTGAAATTTGATTTCTACTCCATGGAATAAGCCGTTTCCTTTTGTTGTCAAACAGAATGACTAAACATTCTCGTTCACATGCCCCCATGGCAGAGCCTTATTAATTTATTACTTTGGAGTTATCTGTGCTTTCACACACAGGCCTGCCATAAGATGAATGACAATTGTTAAATTTTGTTTGAATATGGCTGATATAAATTATGGAACCATAGAGGACGACGGCTTTGTTGTGTCCCTGTGGCCCTCAGTCTCCTCTGAGATAACGGAGTAGATAACGTACAGTAGGGCTAATTGCTTGTGGTCTTGTGTTGGTACAGTGTGGCGCGTGCAACGCTGAAGACTGAGTTCGATTCCTGTTGGGCCCACCCATTAGTAAACTGTTGCCATGCATGTCTTAGTTGCTTTGGATAAAAGCATCTGTTTAATGGTATATATTACATATTTATGCAATATGGGAGGGGTGCTTTAATGGCCATACCACAAACCCCTAAGGTGCCTTATTGCTATTATAAACTGGTTATCAACGTAATTACACATAATATCACAGAGTTCAGCCAATTAGTATTGAGGGATTGAAGCACCCGGATTATATTCAAAAGAACGTCTGAGAAGTAAAGCATGGAGCCACCTCATCAATCAATCAAATTTATTTATAAAGCCCTTTTTACAACAGCAGTTGTCACAAAGTGCTTTGACAGACACCCGGCCGGAGACCCCCAAAAGCAAGCAACACAAGTGATGCACAGTGGCTAGGAAAAACTCCCTATTAGGAGGGACCTGGGAAGAAACCTAGAGAGAGGCCAGACTCAAGGGGGTGGCCAGTCCTCTTCTGGCTGTACCGGGTGGGGGATCTGAAGGTACACAGCCTATTGTAATAAGGTCAATCAGCGTTCAATTATTGTCCAGCAATGAGGATATGATGGGTGGACTGTGACCATAGTCTTTATGTAGCATCAATACAGTTCGGTGGTCTTGCGAAGGAAGACCGTGAAGCCGCCTGGAGATGAAGGCTGGCGTCATCGGGTGGAAACGGGATCATCAACCGCAGTGAGAAGGGATCCAGCACAGCAGCTGGCCGGGCACATGAAGGGGACAGGAAGGAGTCATCAGGCCACATGGTCCTGTCGCATGTTCCTAGGGTCCTCCTAGGATGAACATGACATCAGGAACATTAGAGTGGGCATACCTTGGGTCTAGTACCTTGACACAGCTCTGACCCCAAAATGAATATATAAAACCCTAGTCCCCCAGCACATAAACTATTGCAGCACAACATCTGGGGCTGAGACAAGGGGGGACAAGAGACGTGGTCCTGCACCTCATGGGATGGTTGAGGTGAATCATGAGGTGAATCATGTATCGTCCTGGCAACATGGGGAGAAGGTTAGGGTGGTGTCACCTGCCACTCTTTGACAAATGAAAGTTGGACACTATTCTGTCAGAGTTCAGCTCTGATGTTAGAGATGACGCCTCAGAAGACTAGGTTAAGCGGCTAAAAAATAAAAGAAGTAAATAAACAGGAACGGCAGCTGCGCTATCCGATGTTGATTGTTGTTGCGAAGGGCTGCCTTTGATAGGCTTGAGAAAAGTGACAGGACAGTTTTTCCTCAAGTGCTACTCTTTGAGACAGGAGGCATAAAATAATGTCAACTCTGTCTGATTGGCTTGAAAAGTCTGTCAAATGTCAAGGAGTTATCAAACTGCAAACATGTTTTCTTTAGGAAAGATACTGGGAGAAAGAAAAGCATAACCTTTCAGCGGAGGAAGTCAGTCTAGCTCCAGCATGTGTAGACTTCTAGAATAGAGGAGTTAAGACCTTCATTTTCTACCAGGCTTACACCTTAATCCCCAATTGAAATCTACGGCTGCTGGCGTAAACTGTGGCGATTATTTGAGTTGAGGTGATTAAATACACGTGTAAAAATCAACACAACAGCATGCTTCTTATAATAACCACATACAACTGTGAAATTACTGCCCAGGAAACAATGTTTGCAGAGTACATTGTGGATTTCACCACAGAAAAGAAAATGCAAATGTATGCAATAAAACACAAATTAAAACAGATTTTAATACAATTTAAGGTCTGGGTGAAAAATTATTTAGCTTGCTGGATTTACAGCAGTCAGAAAAATACTACTTTTTTACGTGTGTGTTAATATGATTGTAAATAAGTGTTTAAGTATTTAAAAAAATCTACAAGTCTTTTATTTAAATTGCCAATCACTGTAGGGGTAGAGTCTCACACTATTTTTGATGTTCCAAACACAGGCTAAAGCCATTGTACCTTTAGCGATTTGTGTTCATTCTGCCATGACTGGACATTGCCCAGCTGTCTCTGCCTTCTCATCTCAGGGTACTCGTGACTCAATAATCCCCTTGTCATGTCGGACACTCCAAAGTATGTTCACATCATGTTTACATTTACATGCATGTAAAAGCACGCATCTCCACCTGCCTGACTGACTGAAGGGGACAACTTGTTTAACACTAAACCCCCAGTAAACATCTGTTTAATGAGCTGATGTTGCTCTCCTCGGAGTACAGAGCTCCTAAAGCCTGGGGAGATGTGTGGTTGAGCTTGGCAGGATAAACTGCATTGAGTGTCATAGTGGACGGGTCCTAATACCCATTAAGCCTAGTGGTCAAACACCAACATTTTTCCATTCTTCTATTTAATATAATGAATTCATTTCTTTTTGGGGATTTTTTATTTACTATAAATAGCCTAAGGTTAATTTAGGCCTTCCGTAACTAGTCGTTTTGGTATGATAACCATGTTAAGTTGATTTTCGGATGGGGCCTTAATTTAATTCAAATATTTTCAATGCAATTTAGCTACAGAAAATATATCACCAAGATTACAAATCCTTAGCCAGCCAGTTTAGAGATTCAAACCAGAGACATTCCGACTTTTCTACTACATTTCTACTTCTATTTTATTAAACAGCATTTTGTCTTATTTGGGCATTTTGTCTAATGTCTTCTATAGAATGCGTTCATAGTAGCAGAAAGATATTTACAATGTTTCATGAATAGGCCAACCTTGGGGAAATAACCTAGCTAGCAACACTGATCATGAGTAAGAAAATAGCTGGTAGATTATTATTAGAGCTGAGGGTCAGAGAACTGAAATAGCCTAAAAAATATTTCTACACTTTAATTTAGTCCCAAAATCCCTTCATGCTTTATTTGAGAGTATTTAGCTTACCTAGCTCATCCAATGTTATTCATTAAACCTTTATGATTTTAATTTGTACTTCAAGCCCAGGGTAACAACTTCTGTACGAAGTCCAACCTAGTCCAACCCCACATCACATTGGTCCGAAGAGACAATGATGACAAGATGATGGTTGCCATGAAGAAGAAGAGCATGGTCAAGTAAAAAGAACATTCTGAAAACCTCTCAATAAATGAGCTGCGTAACACAAGGGTGAAGAATGAAGTGAACGCAGAGGCTCCAGCAGAAAACCAAACAGTTTCCAATAGATTGGAGATGTAGAAAAAGAGGTGTTGATGTGTCGATGTCAAAGATGGATGTGTGCATTAATCATCTGTGAGAAAAGAGCCTCAGCCTTCACATTTACCAGTTTGTGAGCTAAGAGAGGGGTTTATTTTTTCAACCTTCTTGTAAGGTTGACTTATAATTTTAGATAAAACACCTTACCATTTTTGAGGATGGCATGGCCTATTCTCTATATTTGGGGAATAGATCGGAAGTGACATAAATGTACGAAAGGAATAAAAAAAATAACAGAAAATTCCTAGAAAGGATAAAACTTGCTCAAATAAATGACAGTTTAGTATAGAAATCCTAAGTATTATGTATTAGTCAAGATTTTAAAATACATTAATTAACTTAAAGGTTATTGAAATAAATAAGCAAGCACCACATAGTGTAAATAGACTTACAGACACAGAACGCTTGTGCATTCACAACAGGTACACCTCCAATTTACTCAAAATGATATCAATAAGCCTATCAGAAGCTTTTAAAGCCATGACATCATTTTCTGAATTTTAACATGCTGTTTAACGGCACAGTCAATTTAGTGTATGTAAACGTCTGACCCATTGGAATTGTGATATAGTGAATTATTGATGGAATAATCTGTCTGTAAACAACTGTTGGGAAAATTACTTGTCTCATGCACAAAGTAGATGTCCTAACTGACTTGCCAAAACTAAAGTTTGATAACATCTGTGTAGTGGTTGACAAATTAGTTGTAATGACTGCAACCTAAGTACACTTCCAATTTCAACTGTATATATGCAGTATGTAAACAGTAACAAATATACAGTATGTTCAGTATCTAGAGTATATGAACAGCAATAGTTCCAGTAATAGAGTGAATGTGCATGTACTGCAGATGATGTTGGAAAGAAATTACAGAAATACAGTGTATAAACAGTATATACCTCTTTATATTATATTTACACAAAGGCAGTTCCCTTGAAAAACACTCATTGTTTTGGCTAAACTTTGTAATCCCTTCAGTTTTCACAGAGCTAAGACAATTTGAGCATGATTGAAATGTCTAGGCTACATTTCTTACACTGTCTTTTCTTCAGAAATATCAGTTATTTCTCTGTTCTCCATCACCTTACCTTCTCTCATATTCTCTGTAACTCTACTCCTCTTGTGTTTCTTTCCCAAACGTGATTTTGTTCAGCTGTATCTTTACTGTTTCCTCTCTGTCAGTGAAGAACAGTAACTCAGGGTCAACCACTGAATTGATAAACCATATAACTAGGAAAGTCTTTCACAAAATACATGTTCTCTTGTAATTTACTGGCAGAGTCAACAGTAACAATTTCATAAAGTAGTAGGGTGAATGTAAATGCAGCTACACAAAAATATACTATCAACCTGAGCTGTTTATTTACCTAAGAAATTGACCAGGGTCCTAATTAATAACTTTGATGTTCACAAATTAAACAATAATGCAATGATGCCAAGTGAGTTTTACAAGTTAGCTAACATTAGTTAGCCATTTAACCAGCCAGCCAAGCCAGTTAGAAGATCTCCAGACAGTATAAATGATCCCTTAAAGTTTATTACATTGAGATGTTTACCCAACAGTTATTGTCAAATCAGCAAAAATATGCAATTTCTCTAGCTACACTATCATGATTTGCTTGTTTATCAGCGGTCTTTCACCAAAGAAACACGTAACTAAACCACTGCAGCTACCACACTTCATCGCTGTAAGCAACTAGGAATGGCCTTGAAAGCGAGTATTTTATAAATCAAGATTACCGCTTTCCTGCCAGACCGGTTTTACATTGTGATCAATAATGTATTTTTTTATTTGTGGAAATACATAAGAAGAGATTTGGAATCCTTAAACATTTATTTTGATCCAAGCTGACAAAAATGGAATGCTGCGAACCACTGTTCCATCTCATCCCATATATGCGCTATTGGGTTGAAGTCTTTGGATAGCACAAGCTATGCACAAGTCATGTTTACTGACTACATCTGCTTTGTGACATAGTGAAGGTAATTTAATGATGAAGGCTAAGCTAGCCATAAAGCTATTCACACTGTCCAAAAGGGATTCAAAAGTTGCCTTATTTGCCTTGTACAATGTACTTAACTAGTCTCAACCAATACCCATACCCTAACCTCTACATCTGAGTTGCATTTGGGGCTAGCATTAGGGTCTCTAGCAGCAATCCAGAGTAATGTTTGCTTTTTATAATAATATAACGCATTTAATAACTGTCCATTTCTAAATGTTGCTGCTGCAGATGAAGATATGACTGAACCTTGAAGGATGCTAACGAATATATTGTTAGTGATTCCTATCAAAGTGTGCTATGCATAATGCTAAACTATTGTTATAATGGACAACCGTGTAAAGAAGAAAAAGCTGCCTTGCAGACATGGAGCACACAGTCTTTCTTGCTATTGGTCATAGAGGTGAAAGTAGGCTGAAGTCCACAAATATTGTATTTTGGTATTTGGGAGCAAAGGTCTGGTGCATGTTGGCATCATAGAAAAATGGACTGTCAATACTGGGCACACACACAGGCCCAGTATTAAGTGCTACATTGACCTTCAAAATATTATTAAAAACACACATATCATTTTTTTACTGCCCTGAGCATTTAAAATCCTGGACTGACTCTTTAGGCGAGTCGTGGTCTTCAGAACTTGCCATAAATTTCTGTTTCCTAGAAACAGCTTTACATCCACAGTCCTGTCAACATATTCTGCAGCATCTCTTTCAGGACCAAGGCCATTCTTATTCTAAGACTTGAGCTCATGTCTATAAAATTAGATGTGTAGGCTGAACTGAATTCATTCCTGTATCGATATAGCATTGTAGCACATTCCATAACAATGCCTACAATTACTATAAGTATCTCTTGCCATCCTCTGTGTGCAATGGCGTAGGAGTAAGGCCCCAACCACAATGTAAGAGGCAGGTAATGTGGTCCCTCCAAATATTAAGAATATTTTACAAAAAATATATTACCGGTATTTGTCCCCCCCAATATCAAACTCACTCCTACGCCCTGGTGAGAGCATAAGACTAGTGGAACATTGAAACAAGAATAGTCCTACTAGAATAACTAAAAGAGGAGAAATCAATCAAGTGTATTCCTGAGCTTGCCTGATGTTCGCCTTCCTTCTGTTTAATCTAATTTGGTCTTTATTGAGCACTGGGTAAGAGCAGTTTTGTTTTATTTCGGCCTGTGTGTGTGTGAGAGAGAGAGAGTGTTTTTCCTCATCTGCTCCTTCCTTTGTTACTTTTCCTCAGCTGCCTCTGACAAAAGGCAGCCAGCCTGCCAAGCCCGCTGCTCTGGGACGAACCTGTCAATCACTCCTGACGGCACCCTGACAACATTTACGTTAAAAATTCAAACGCGACTCAAAGCCGGCGCGTGACAGACGAGCCTTTGAAAGTGGCTGCAGCATTCGGCGACAGCCAGAGGAGTACGAGTGGAAAACAAACGAAGAAAACAACACTGGGAGGGAGAAGGAGATAGCGAGGAGAGAGCAGGAGGCAAACTAAAGTAACAAGCATTAGAAGGGTATTGCGGGTCTTGGCGGTGGGAAATGAGCATATTCTCCCTCATCGTGTTGTTGCTTTTTAATTTGGCGTAAAGTCCGGTGTAGTCCAAGAATGAAAAGTTCTACTCCCAACTCCTCTGAGACTCTAGGCATCCTCTGCATCACAACAGCAAATCCACTGATACGAAACAGCCCACACAAACGATTTAGCTAGTCCGTTGGTTGGTCAGTCTGATGGTCAGTCACACGGGATATCAAACACCACTGACCTGATTTTAATTGAATGTTTGTACAATTTGGGACTGAGAATTTGGGAATTTCATTTTCAGGGTATGTTAATTTTGTTTACACTGAAAATCGGGGAAAGATGTTTTGTGGATCAAGTTGAAACCCATGTTGCAGCAGTACTTGATATCTGCATTGAAAAAATGAGCATATTTGGCCAATGGCTAGCGCTACAGTATGTTAATCTAGTGAACAGTGTGTGTGAGTTACACACGCTCTCAAATTGCCCAAGAGGTGGCGCTGCAGCTTTAAAGGCTGACAACATGTTTACTGTTTTCCTGTATTTGGCGGATCAGCGACAAAAAAGTGAAGAGTAGAGATGTTAATTTTCAATAAACCATGAATTTAATTACTTAATTCAGACTCCTCAATAAGCAATATAATTCTTTCAAAGTAGCACTTCCCCACAGTACCGCAGATGGCATAAACTGGTATGAGGACAAACACTAATTTCAAACCATCAATTGGCCACACTAGTGCTTTTGCAAATGAGATGAATGTAGTGAATGGTCAAAAGCACAAAAGGCCTGGATACAGTCCCTCCCCATTGGAGAACTGCCATCTCTGCAGTCCTGTAGGTTTTCCACTGATCTCACAATGGGTATCCGCATCCACAGTTGAAAAACCCACAGAGCTGCGTATTGGAGCAATGCCAACTAGCCATTGTGTCAGGGTGACCAGGGCTATGTGTTTGTGTGTGTCTCGCTGTAGTCACCTCCAAAGGTATATAGCCACTTTCAACAATATAAAACTAATGTGTAAAATACAAAAGAAAAAGATAGATTTACTATGCTTGTGTAAAAAGTGATACCGAAAGATTGGTGTTAGGATTATTGTTGTGTTAATAATATATTACATATTAAATAAAATTATTATGAAAAATAATTAATGAGCAGTTCGGCAAGCTACCTTTTACATGACATTATTAAATGAGCAGATGGCCACAGGACCCACTGAAGCCATTCAAGGTTGAAAAAGCATTAAAGGTCCTGTAACATATGGCACACTGGATATGAGATTATAATTTTTAGATTCATCCTTTTTTGGATTCCAAACCTATCATTTGTGAGGCCATATACCCCTGTTGCATGTTCAGATGCCCCTGTTGTGAGGCCAAGTACCCCTGTTTTTCTTAGCTAAAGTGCTGCTGCAGTTTTTCAAACTCATAGGGCTGGTTTTCCAGACATAGTTTTCGCATTTTTGTGGACATTTAATAAGAGCAATATTTATATTTAACATTTAGTCAATTTTAGCAGACCCTCTTATCCAGACTTCCAGGGACATCCTCCTGGAGCTATATATGGTAAAGTGCCTTGCCCAAGGACACAAGCACATTTGGCACAGTCTCGAATTAAACCGGCAACCTTTCGGACTCCCTAACCACTAAACCATGTGAGCCAAAAAATATCTAATTGTAGATAATAAGATTTTTTTTATTTGCATCCATAGCTATATTACTCAGTGAACATTATTTTAAATGTCTTACTTATTTTCACTATAGTGGTTAAATGCATAATTAGTCTTTTAATTTAGTCATGAACAATTTCCTCCTTTTCCTCCAGGTTGAAGGATGCAATTGGATTGAAATTTTTTGCTGCCTCATTTCTACACAAAAAAATTCAAAAAGTGTTTTTTAATTGTCCCTATAGAGGAACCCTTTTATGGTTCCAAGAAGTAAACTTTTACGTTCCAATGAGAACCATTTTTAGTTACATATACTGTAGAACCATTCATATGCATTTAGAACCTTTACTCTTGAGCATTATTAATGGATCCCAAAAATGTTCCATGTCACCTAAATGGATTCTAATATGAGGACAAATGAAGAACTATTTTTTAAAGAGTGTAAAGGAAGACTTGAAATGCCACAATATAATTTATTTTAATGATATTAATCTATTGTGGTGTCAATTATTTTGCCATTGAGATTTCTTGTTAAACAAATATTTAAACCAATCTTCACTGAACAATAAAATTAGAATAGGATTTTGTCTATATTCCTACATTTTTTGAATATTATGTAGTATTTTTGCTCATCTTTATGAAGGGAAATCCAATCTAAGTGGAAGTGGCTTCACGGTATATACATTATATGTAATACTCAGACATGGGCTCTTTTCAATATTTTTTCTCAATATATTTTCTGTGTTTCTGAACCAAAACCAACTGCTTCTACTTAAAGTATTTTCAAATAATTTCCCATAGCCTACTATGTTAAAGAGATTTCCACAGGAGTGTACTTAAGTCAGAGTATGTGAGTATTTTCAAAACATAAATATTATTTGAATCCAGGTCTGTTGAGCATACAGTTATACCACAGATAAACTCAGCCAGTATGACAGCAGCAGTTTGCTTGTTATATTCTGGGTGACAGGTCACCTCTCTCCCTCAGTGGCAGGTTCAAACATCCTGGTACCGACTGCACTGAGCAAAACCCTGTCTGCACACAGTGATAGGATTTAGTGCACAGGAC
>JACXGM010001134.1:29240-58431 GCA_016801145.1 Umbra pygmaea
CTCTCTCTCTCTAAATCGCCTCAGAGATTGGGCTATTCAGGTAAGGGAGAAGACATTGTATTTGGAAATATATGTTTTGGGTTCTACTGCCCTCTAGTGGATTGAGAACTCATTCTAAAAACTCCAACACAAAGTTGGGAGTTTTGAAAGCTCATAACATAGATCCCAAAGGGAACATGTTATTGAATTCTACGTTGACCAAATCACAAATAAAAATTAGATACAGTCGATAGTGATTTACTGAGTACCAAGTGAAAAATCGTCTGAAAAAAGTATAATCTTAGCAATGATATTACTGAATTCACTCAAATTTCACATTAATAAATAAAATGACAGAAAATAAAGAAAAAACATCACAAGGTAGTGATGCAACCTTCAATGGACTTTGGATAGTGAGATTTAGTCAATCTATAGTATTTAACGGTGAGATTGAATAACTCAGTGATGAAAGGCAAGCTGTAAACTTATAATAACCATGATTAAAAAATTCACAATTTTTCCAATAGATAGATTGAAGCCTAAACTATACAGCAGCAACAATTTTCTTCTTAACATAATACAACAAACAATATATCATTTTATGTTGTCTTATTTTATGTAAAGTCATGATCCAAATATATATATATTTAAATCAGTGTGTCTCAAACCTGTGTAATTAGTCAATATTAGGCTATATTACTGAACATTTGACATTGCCTATTAAAAACATTACCAACTAGAGTAAATCTGCCTATTTACAAAAATAAATATTGATAATATTTAAATGAAAATGTATGTTCTTAATGTTTTAAAGTATATTCCACTTATCAGACACCTAGCATCCTAAGCCTTGGACTATGCTTAGGCTATGCTTTCAATATAGGCAGATTACATCAACATTAAGGTGATTAGGATAGCACAATTTACTGTAATAGTACTGTAATGATACTATAATAAGACTGTAATGATACTGTCATGATACTATAATAAGACTGTAATGATACTGTCATGATACTATAATAAGACTTTAATGATACTGTCATGATACTCTAATGAGACTATAATAATACTGTAATCATATTATAATGAGACTGTAATGATACTGTAATGATACTATAATGAGACTTTAATAATAATGTAATGATACTGTAATGATACTATAATGACACTGTAATGATAGCACAATGTAATGTAATGATACTGTAATGATACAATAATGAGACTGTAATAATACTGTAATAATAGCACAATGTACTGTGAGGTGACATTGTTTCAGATCAACATGCTCCTTGACCTCAAAGGAATACTTGCAAATGTTGATATTTTTCCGGTGAGTTCTGATTATTAAAAACGTTTTTGAACTGATGGCCTAATTTTCAAATGGAGAGATAAAAAATTTGTCAGATGCTCATAGTATTTCATCCATTTGTTTTTAACGGTCTCCTACGGGGAAGAGATCTGAGAACTCAATTGTTTTGAGGACATGCTTGTAAGCACCTGAGTTGTGTCCGGACACAATGCACAGCATTACTATGCTCTCGTCATGTATTATTCATGTGGTACACACTAAAATAATGTATCCAGGTACATATGTAGCCTGCTACAAAGATCTTCCGCTCTTACAATAATGTTGTTTGTTTTTGTCCTGTCTCACATTTTTGTCTCCAATTTGACTACATTATTTTTCAAGGTTTAATTCTTTAACCCTTATTAGATAGCCATTTCCTGTTAATGTTTTATAACCAACTACCCATTTGTCTAGTGATTTTGTCTTGTTAAACTTTTTCTTGTTATAAAAAAGCAATTCACACGCTTTATTTATAAGCAGCATATAATATAATCAGGCATGTATTTAAACTAAACAATTAATACAAATTACTAGAAATGTAAAACTTTGGGGCAAAATGTGGGTCGGAGATTATGATGCGGTAACCCTCTGCAGATAAGAGCCAAATGGAAAATGATAACAAAGCTCCAACATTAAGTAATAGAGTATAAGACAAACTCTTTATTGCCTATTGATTTTTAATCAAGGTAAGGTGAGTTTGGCTTTGAGGCTATTCAGAATGTGAGAGCATAACACAGCCCTGTGTATTAGCCTAATATTGAGGTTTGTGTCATACAGAGACACCTCAAAGCTATGATTATCCTGAGTGGCTTGGCCCAGTGTTGTTACCTGCTGGGACAGCGGCAGAGCCCTTCTAAATAAATTGCAAGTGGCCTTGGGCAATAAGGGCCCTCCTTTGATCTTGGCACTAGCAAACGAGGAAAATGTGCAGTCAGTCAATCAAACGGCTTCGCACAACAATGGGGCCAACCTTTGCCTATATTATGATTATTTTTTAATTGGTGTATTTCATTATCACAAGGCATCAGCTGGCTGGTCAGGAGGAGCGACGTCATCAATAATTGATATCAAGGGCAAAAGATTTCCCGCGTCTCCTCAGGAGCGCTTGTCACTAATTGTTGTCAAAGCAGATTTGCTTTGATGACAAATTGGAGTAAGAAACAGCATCACATGTGATTGTGAACTTTAGGGGCTGGTAAAAGGTAAGTATGGTATGTTTAGGGGCCTCTAACTGATATTGTCTACCAGTCTCTGACTATACACACAGCTAAAGAATAGCCTCATATTCAGATCTATATTTTTTGGCATGTGTCAGTAAACAATGTGAATTGGTTGAAAGTTTTGTGGATCACAGGGTGAAAAGTTGCTCTTCATACAAAAGCTTTAGGGCATGCGAGACATGTCACGTCAAAACTTAACAGAAAAGGGAAATTATTACAGACACCAGGATTACTCCCACAGGTAACGTGATGGAAAGGTTTGGTTCAAGGTTCAGGATGTGTTGGGTTGCAGACTAAGCCTATAGTCTGTACAATTAGTCTACAAATCGGTTAAGGACATGGTTATTTCATGATAATGGTGGTGTAGGCCTAGAATAACAAAACAACAAATCTCCTTGTCTAAAATATCCTTTGCCTATAAAAGAGTGAAGGATTTGGTTAAAATCCTCAGGTGAAGAAAAGTTTCAAGCAAAGTCACAATGAGTGAAAAACAACATGAACAACTTGAAATAAATGACAGCTGCATCCATTTGCTTAGCCCATCCCCTCTCCATCTCCTCCTCCATTCTGTTCCTCCACAAAAATTTCCTCTTTTAATTATCCCCATAGAACAAGCTGGAGCACATCAGACACGTCGTGGTAAATCCCAGGCCTGGCACAAGCTCATAGCGGTTCCAGCGTCCGCGTCTGGCGGTCCCGATAGAGAGCGCACATTGGCAGAGTGAGAGGCCGCCTGGAGATTTTTTTTTTAAATGGAAGAATGGGGAGGATGATCCCTCATCAAAACAGGTCTTTGCTGTCCTTCCGACGTGGGAGGCTTTGGCGAACGCGGTCCGATCACGCCGCGTTTTCAACACCAGATTAGTGAATTCTGAGTAGAAGCCTCCATCGGATTCATACAGACCTCCTCACCTTAGCAGAGTCAGAACAATGGCCATTCTTTAAATGGCTGCTTAAAAAGGGCCCTATTGGAGGTCTACTTAAGTGCTACTATCTCTCCCTGCAATATTCTGTGGCTATTGTGATGGATTTTGACAGGGAGTTGGACATGGTTTGGAATACGAAGCCAAGTTCAATTTTGTTGCATTCCAGTGTTTGTTTTTCACTAAAACATCTGTTTCACGAGATGCTATAGACTCACTTCAATTAGGTATCACCACGTGCTGCGGCTTTCTCTGACAAACAGGTAAAGTAAAGAAGGCTGAGCATTAACAAGCTGAAGTCTACCGGCATTTCCCAGCACTGCAGGGTGCAAATCAACGTCCAAGGCCTCTAACTGTCATTCAACGGGCCAAGTGTGTCGTCGTTGACGTGACTACATGCGCCGCAAAGTGATTCAGGGAGGAGACAGAGTTTTCCCTGTGACCTTTAACTTTTCTCGTTTTCCCTCTCATTCTATATTTCTCGTTGTGAGATGAATAGAGAAAAGCTCAGCGGCAGTGTCTTCTCTCCTCCGGGGGGACCGTAGATAGCAGACAGGGGTGTCTGTGATGTTGCTTTCCCTTCAGGGTGGGGAGGAGGCTTGTGGTGCTGCTAAAGATGATCATTTGAGAGCCTGTGAAATAAGGTCCCCCCACTGCAAAACACAGAGGCACGCAGATGCTGCGATCAAAACTAATGAGTAGAAAGGTTGGATATCATCCCTGTTGGTGACGATGTTGCCAACAAATATGATAGCATGGTTGAAGATTCAGACTAGAGGTTTAAGCACATAACCCGATATAGTAAAATGTAGAATGACGGTGGTTATAATTACAACAATGCTATGGTGGCTACGACCGGATAAACTCACCTCAACAGCATTAGAAATTAAGTTAAGATGATGCCACTGAGAATGATCATTTCAGACGATGAGGCCGATGAAAAAAATCATATCTAACACCCAAGACCTCAATTTGGTCATATTTTCTATTCTGTTCAGCCCAGAAAAAAGCACAGAGCCATACAGAAGCTGAGACATCTGATAATGCAAACACAATTACACTGTCCAATGTGATGAAAGGATATCACTGATCTACTTATGTCATAAAAATAGAAAGCCGCTCGAAACATCAAACCTATTGAAGCCAATAGCAATTTCAAGGCAACGATTGATCGAAAAATAATGAAAGCTTATCAACACAGTTCCTTAACTCTGCAAACGAGTCACATTTGGTTAGAAACAGTGCCAGAGTAGCAGGTTTTTCCCCAGAAACAGAATATGGCTATTGTTTTTCAGAAAACCCTGTCTTTCGACAGAGTTGAAGCTACAAAACGAAAACAAAGTAAAAGCGAGGGCATAGGACGTTCCTCCTCATGAAAGGGTAACGGATGAGGATGACCTTTCTGGCATCAGCTGGGTTTTGGGAACAGAACACACAAGGGTAATTCTTCTTAGCCTCTTCAGCTCTGGGGTATGTTTTACAAGCCAAAGACAGAAGTCCAAAGCGCTATTACTTTTCACACAGACTGAGACACACTATCATGCCCTTGTTCACAGACATGCAGACACACACGCATACACACGCAGACACACACAGCTGTCTACGTGGCATCACAGTAGGTCTGCGGGCTATGGAAGCCAAAAAAGAGAGCAGATCAGTCTAGATTAAACCAACACCAGGCTTGATTTAATCAATAGCATCATAACACTAGCCATATGCTGTGACTGCCAATCAGGGAGAGGGGAAAAAAACAATAAAATGAATTATGAGAATCCATTTACATGTTTATTACATTCCACCATTTGTATTTTCTCACAATCTGTCTGACATTTTACTATTAATACTCAATTGTTTTATTCTACTACCCATCAACCTGTAATATTAGTGGAATGTATGGCTATGTTTTTTTGTTCGTTTTTTTACTAGAGAGTATTGGAACAGTCTAACCTCCAGTGAACGTTAAAGCTGTGTTGCTAACATTACATACCTGTAAAGGCCTTTTGTGTGATATTTCAATGGGGTGAATCACCAGGTCGTGGCTGAACAAGGGTCTGGTTAGAACATAGAATGGGGGGGAAGGTTTCATATTTCTATAGGTACACTCTAGCACTTACGGTTAAAGAGTGGCCTATGGTTTGATGGACAATGGAAATGGTTAGTGATGTTTAAATAGGTAATGTCCAGTCACTGCCACACATTCGATGACGCGTCAGTAGAAGAGTATAAAAGGCCCAGTGAGTCTGTGGGGGGTTACAGTGCAGCTATCAAGCCTCCAACCATGGGAAAGGTATGAGTTAACATGTTCAGGTCCCTTGTTTGATGATGTTATTGAAGAGAGCACCAAACTCTGTTAGGCTTTGGGCTTAGGGAATTTAATACGCAAGTTAGAAACGCATACAGTCTTTGGAGCGAACTCGGATTTCAGTTGCAAATTGCAATACTAATATGATTACTAGAAATTACTTAATGCTTGAAGGGCTTCCAAAAAATAAATGGTAACATGATTTAGTGATTGTAAAAACATTGGGTCTAACAATCAATGGGAGCATAATATCCCATTACGGGTCAAAATAAAGAAACCCAATGGAAAGGTAGATTACAAATCTCTCTTATCTAATGTCTGATTTGTGGCACTAACACAATGAAACTTGTAGGTACTAATATAGTATAGCTGGTTTCTAAATAAACCAGAAATGCTGTGCCTTACATGAATAACTCTTAAACTACATCTCAATATATTAATCATTATCTGTGGTGTTCCACACACTTTAAAAGTACAGATAAAATAAAACCAGTATCGGCACAGCGATTTTCACCAGACCTATGACAACAGCTTTCAGTCATAAGCCTATCGCCTTTAACAATTATAATAATTTAGCATCAACATCCCTAGGTTTCATTAACCATATGAATCATTTTCTACATTTCGGGTCCACTTAGATTATCTTTTACGAAGGCCAAAACTTCCAGGGACGCCACTGGGAATGCAACAGTGACTGTGCCGACACCTTCAGGCACTTCAACTGCTGTAACTCTATCAGGGTGACCGGCGGTCACTGGGTTGCTTATGAGAAGCCCAACTTCAACGGCTACCAGTACATCCTGAACCAGGGCGAGTACCCCGACTACCACCTCTGGATGGGCTTCAACAACTGCATCCGCTCCTGCCAAATGTTCCCCCCTGTAAGTCAATCAAACTGATGCATGGAGTTAATCCTTCGGCACATCAAATGGCACTTCAGAAATCAGCGTCAATCACCAGCCTTTTGATGTCAAACAGATATGGAGAGGAGGTCCGTAAGGAGATAATTTCTGTTAAAGGAATAGGCTACATACAGCGCTTCAGACGTATCATCTTCATTTTCATTCTATTAATCATCATACAGTGTTTTTGGCAGGTATAACAAAACAAAAAAGTTGCTTTGATAGCTTGCTCCTCGTGTGAAAGAAAATGTATTTCTAAAGAAAGCAAGCCTCAGGTATTAATGGATATGTAGTAAGGTATGTTTACCCATGATTCGTTCACCCCAAAGCACAAACCTTTGTGACCTTCAGATAGTTTCACCCCCTAACCCCTTTTGCCAACAGTATCGAGGAGCCTACAAGATGAAGATCTTCAACAGGCCTGAGATGTCTGGTAGCATGATGGAGTTCATGGATGACTGCCCCAACGTCTACGAGCGTTTCCATCACCGTAACATCTTCTCCTGCCAAATCATGGAAGGCTACTGGGTGTTTTACGAGCACCCCAACTACAGGGGCCGTCAGTACTTCCTCCGCCCCGGGGAGTACCGGGCCTGCAGCGACTGGGGCTGCAACAACGCCTGGGTGGGCTCCTTCAGGAGACTCAGGAGTGGCCTGTGAGCTCCTTACCCCAGGACTGTAACAAAGTGAATAAACATGCTGGTTTTTAAATGTGGCTTCTCTGTGTGATCTTTAACCCCCTCTTAAATTGCTATAAAAGTGTTTTCTTCTGTGCAAATAAGTGTTGGATGAACTAAATGCAGAATTATTTGGCCTAAAACTTGGCTGCTGCACAACAGCTCAAATAAGATGTGAAGAAGCATGTCAAAATACAGCCAAAGCACCTAAATATTTCCATAAATTCCAAAACTGTTGAGGAGGCCCTTTTCTGCCTCTCAGTCTTTCTATACATTTGGATTGTCTATACATTGCTGGCCTTGATGCCAACACAGGCAAAGCTTGCAACTCTTATTGTGTAAGTGTAACTTCACAAAGTGCAGCTGTACACTATTTTCCAGGGAGAGAAAGAGAGCTTTTGACAGAGACAAAGAGGTACTGCTGTGGGCAATGTCCTATAGTTTTCTCTGGTCTGTGGAGCGGATACCGCTGACGCGACAAAGCTTGTGTCACATTCACAAAGCCCTGATCCCTACAGGGTCTATAAAGAGCCCCACTACCACTTACTACCCGTTCTGGTCCAAACTAAACAGCCACAATGGGCAAGGTAAGCATGAACACAGAGAGGAAACAGGATAAAAGATCTATGATTAAAAAAGTCAAAATAATAAATGTTAAATACTTTGCATTTCTGGATATTCTAAAAAGGAACTGAATAGCTTGCAATTTTCACATACATTATAGCAGCCATAACAATAAAAAGCAGAATTTTAGGACATAGTGAATAGAATGTGTCAAACGCTCCTGTATAATGACCAAAAACCGTACGTAGATTTGACAGAAAAGAGAGACGGCAGATGTCCAATGGCAGTCGAGATCAATTAGTTCATGTTTGTATAAAACATATATTATGTTCAAAAGCTACTTGAAAATGAAAATAATCATGTGACAATATTGCTTTAATTTATTTATTTGTGGAATTTTTGGACTGAAGCTATCATTTCAAATATTATGAACGGGTATAACTTAACTTTCACGATGGAGGCTTGAAGTAGAGTGTTCCTGTTGTCAAACTTATTTTCTGTGTTGATTTTTGTTGACTTTTGGCTTAACTTTTCTGAACATCGTATATCAAACCGAGATTGGTCACGTGGTGGTGAGCGTCTTTATTGTGTGTGACAGTATGCCACGTGCATTAACAAATTTCGCTTTTTCTTTCAAAGTATCAAATGTGGGCAAGTTTTAGGGCATCAATGATGTTATAATAACTTACTGCGATTTTGGGATATGTATAAAATGTATTCTTAGGAATATTAGGCGCATTAACTAAAATATATCCATTACAAAAATGATGGTGTAGTGTACCTACTTTAAATCAGCGTTTCCCAGACACCAGGGCCCCCCTAGATGTTTCAGATTATGTTAATACCCTGGAATGACACACCTGATTCAATTTATCCAATGCCAGATTTTTGTGAGGAATGCTTTTTTAAGGTTATGAAACAATTTGAAATGTCTGGGGGGGGTATGGGGGTTGGGAAATCCTCTTTTAAATTGCAGGGCATGATTATCATCTGTCCTAATTCATTTACATTATTCAAAAGACAAACAAAATATTCCCTTAGTATGTGTGTTATTGTGTGTGCATCGTTTTACTTCTCTCTTTAGATTATCTTTTACGAGGACAGGAATTTCCAGGGCCGCCACTATGAGTGCAGCAGCGACTGTGCTGAGATGAACAACCACTTCAGCCGTTGTAACTCAATCAAGGTGGAGAGTGGCTGTTGGGTGGCCTACGAAAAGGCTAACTTCTCTGGCTACCAGTACATGCTCAACAAGGGCGAGTACCCCGACTACCAACGATGGGCTGGCTTCAATGACTGCATTCGCTCCTGTCGCATGGTGCCACCTGTGAGTTGTCCACATCTACTACACGTCCACTTCATCGCGCGTCTATTGTTTTTCGTACTCCTTTTATGGTCACAAGATTCTCTACCATGTAAATGCTTGACTAGTATCTGACATTGTTTGAACATTTACTGGTTGTCAATGGAATAATACATCTATATTGTCTATGTTGGCGGTCTTCTTTCCCAGTATCGTGGAAATTATAGAATGAAGATCTACGAGCGCTCTGACTTCGGGGGCCAGAACATGGAAGTGATGGAGGACTGCCCCGACCTGCACGAGCGCTTCCACAGCAAAGACATCTCCTCTGCCAATGTCATGGAGGGCTACTGGATCCTCCACGAGCACCCCCACTACCGGGGCCGTCAGTACTTCCTCCACCCCGGTGAGTACAGGAGGCACAGCGAGTGGGGAAGCAACAGCTCCACCATCGGCTCCCTGAGACGCATTACTGAGACGCCCTGAAGTTCAGCGAGGCTCCACTCTGCATACCCTAAAACAACCCTATTCTAAAGCCTGGATTGTTCCCCTTCCATCTATTGCTAAAACTGTTTCACTGTTGTGTAGCTACTGTCAGTGGTCTGCTGGCCCTCTCATCACATTATTGTGTTTAGGGGTGATAGTCCATTTGTCAGTTCTTCGTTGCTTTGCTTAGACTCGAAAAGTAGACCTTGGTGATCAGGCGATACTTGGATGTTATCAAATTATGCTCTCCAGCTTCGTTTGTTACAGAGCAGAAATTGGTGCTTTGCCAGTCCCTAACCCCCCGTCCTATTACAAACTAAATAAATGTAAACTTGATTAAAGTTAAACAAAGTTCTGATTGTTTTTATTGTCAAATATCATGATCAAAAGGGCTTTTTTATATATCCATTAGATTTTTTAAGTTATAGACATTATTGATGGGTTTAGACATCCGTCGATAGTCATATAACATGCCAACGTCCAAGGGCAGCAGAGTTTCTATAGACTGCCATGACATCATACCCCTCCATAGACAATGCTAAATGAAAATTGAAACAGAAGCTGTTACTTTGATAGCCAGTTATTAAATTATAAAAAGGGGTATATTAGGATGCACATGTAGGAATCTTTATGAGATCATATAGTGCCAAGCAGGCGCGTTGGGTCCATGAAAGAAGCCTGTATTAGACCCACATCACAGGGGAAGTGCCGATTCAAAGTGGATGAGTCAAAGTGGCCTGGTACTAGCCCCAAGCATCAAACTCTGAGAACAAAAAACAAAAAAAAGACTGCATCCCTGCTCATGCATTTTTCAGCAGAAAGAGATATGGAACCCGTTCAGAAATAAATATCAATTATTGAAATAGTTAATTAGACGCCCGTAATTGGCGACGATACACATTAATAAATAACTTTTACCATTAATTATTAATTTAAAAAATTTGAAGCCCAGCAGGGAACACTTTTGAGAGTCTCTTAAGATCAAGCAAAACAAGAAATATAAGTTTTGGCCTTGAGTAATGTTCAATTAAAGGATGGTCGATTTTACTCTTCTTCCTCTGATATATGTGAACTCCGATCCCCACGGTTGGCAGTGTGTCAACAGGGTGCAACATGGGATCTGGCTCTGCCTAAACAGGGGAATGTCAGATAAAGGATAACAAGTTTCAAAGGGTCCTAGACATCTGTTGATAATGGAGGTTAATGCAGGTGATCTAGTATCAGCCAGCTATATACAAGTACGTTGTGTGTGTTAGCTATGTTGCTCTGTTTACAAGCAACATGCAATAAACTCATATGAGCCCTGCAAGGAAGCCAAAATATATCACATCAACTAGACCGGAAGCTTCAAGATCCCTCATCAATAGAGCATTCTAGAACAGATGCATTTTCCTCAGCATACATATATCACACTACCTCTGCGAGTCATACTTTGCATTATATTATGCTCTTTCCAAAGGAAAAGTACAAAACCAGTGAGATCTGAGTATCCTTTGGACTAGTGACAGGAGGCTGATAGAAGGGTAAGTAGTGTGTTTTGGCGAATGAATTCATTAGCTATGAGTAGGAAGAAAAAAACAGAATATACTCTGTGATTCCAGTCTCCAATTCTCAGTTCTCATATTTTCCTTTTCATTTCTGATAGCTGGATAATTAAACCTCTATAGTATTGTCTTCCAACTTCCATGCTCCACTTACAGCAAAGTCTTATTCCCAGATGAAAACCATTAAAAAGTCCCTTTTTAGACGTCTGTTTTCAGATCAGTATGACTTCTTTGGTGCTAATTTGTTATTTGTGGAAGTAGAAAGAATTGTGTTAGGACCGAGACAAACATACTGTACATCTAAAACCCCAAACAAAAGAAATCCAAATCGTATTCAAGACAAACTTTTATTCTACACTAAGGTCTATAAATTAGAAAAAACCTGAACTGATCCGTAGTGTGCGTTCCTTGACATTAGCTATAAAGCTCATAAAATAGAACGTTACATACAGTACAGCAGCATTGTGTCTTGAGGCATTTGGAGATGAGACGCAGCTTATCAATTACTGCTCCTGTATCTGACAGAAGCTCTGGGCATTGTCAATTCCACATACACAGACAGCTTGAAAAAAAAACGCAAAAGAAGAAGAATAAAGCATTTCCATTCAAAAGAAGAACATACGTTTTAAGTGAAAGGGGGAAATAAAACTGATGCGTTCTCTTACAAAAAACATCTGACTTGAATGCTTATGGATCATATAAGGTCATTTGTTTCATATAATATTCAAGATTAAATATGTTTAAGACAAATATTGTTTGTTTTTTATACAGTGGTCAATCACTGGCTTAGTCAATGGCTATTTCAATCGTATGGATTGTGTTGGTACAACTACAAACAATGAAGTACAAATGCTTATAGCAGTTTGTGAACATAAACACAAAACATTCAAGCACTATTAAAATTACACATTAACATAGCATCAAAACTGTTGGTTTTGCAGTCGTATCAGTTCTGGTAAATGTCATTTGGTTTCTTGTTTGAAATCAATGCTTAGGATGTTTCAAGTGAATGAGCAGCCATTCAAAAGTGCAAAGCACAAAAGACCATTCAACAGGAATGAAATAGCTGTAAAAATTTACTAATACTGCACAGAATTATATAAACAAAACATTACAATCCAAATGATCTAAACCCATTAAAGTCTAAACCATTTACGTAAGACCTACAGCCTAACAGAAATGGAGTAAATTCAATTTTAATTGCAGTAAATTCAGAACAAAACAAAGTCAAATTCAAATGATTTTATCATTGCTAAGTACAGAAGAATTTCAGTGAATTTCACTGTACTGACACAGGCACTGCAACAGGTTTATGTGACCAATCCTGAGTTGATTTACTGATTGTTCACAAACAGAGCCCATGAACAACCAAGGACTGGAATACTTGAGGACTGAGGTAATCCTCGGCATGAAAGTTTAAGAGGTAAAATTATAATCTATGTAAACTCCAATACGAGACTGGATGGACAATCTAGGATTTCTTTGGTGTCAGAGGCAGTGTTGGGTAAAGTTACTTTTACAATTACTTTTTTCAGTTACTTGTTGAGTTCACAAGTTTTGGGAAGTCCCTAATTAAGACAAAATGATCAAATAAATGGAGTTAGATCTTAACAGTGACCTATAAAACAAATAGAAAAAGTAAAGAAAATATCAATCATGGTCACCAGTAAGGTATGAACTCAATTTACCTGATCATTTTGTCTTAATTAGGGACTTCCCAAAACTTGTGAACGCAACAAGTAACTGAAAAGTAATCGTAAAATTAACTTTACCCAACACTGGTCAGAGGGCAGCTATTCTCTCAGGTGTGTGTTTGAGAGTGAACAGGTGTCTCAGGCTGGAGGTCCTGTCAAACATCAGTCTGGGCAGCTTTGTGTCTGTGCTCAGATTGTGTGACGGGTAGGTTCTCATGGAGGTATTTCATGGTGCCCTGCTCAGAGAAGTCTGCTGCAGTGTGCCCTTTTCCTCTCAGGACCCACTTGGTGGTGAGGAGACCTTCCAGACCCACTGGGCCGCGTGCATGGATACGGGCCGTACTGATGCCCACCTCAGCACCTAGAGACAGAAGGGACGGACACATGGGGAGAGAAACAGTTCAACGGGATGTGAAGTGAAAATAAAAAAAAACTGAAAAAACAACAAATGCCTACCTAGTCCGAAGCGGAATCCATCAGCAAAACGTGAACTGGCGTTCCAGAACACACAGGCACTGTCCAGCTGCTGAAGAAACTGCTCTGCTGTGTCCTCTGGCAGAATCATCATCATCATTATTAACTAACCCCATTGTCTCTGTCTAGACCATGTAACATCTCTCTACAGCATGGGTCTCAAACCGGTTCCACATAGGGCCGATTGTATGCAGGTTCGCATTTACTTTGTACCTGACTGATTGATTATGTCACTAATTGGTTAGGATCTTCCCTCACCTGGCAGTCTAGGTCTGAATTGGGCTCTAAATTAAAGGAAAGACCAAAAGCCAGCATACACTAGGCCCTCTGTGGAACCGGTTTGAGACCCCTGCACTACAGGTTTATTTATTTATTACACACAAGGATTAAATATTGTTCTACGTGTTTTACCATATGTGGCCACTAGATGGTAGAACTGACACAAAAAAGATCTGTCACATGATATCGATTTATTTTTCCCCCAGATTTATTTAACCAGGTAAGCCAATTGCGAACTGATTCTCATTTGCAATGACAACCTCGCATTTAAAAATATGAACCTATAATTCGAACAACCTTGGATGTTGGTCAGTACAGTACTTAATACATTTTGAGGTTATAACACAATTTCAGAAGATCAATGATGTAAGTATATACTGTAAATTCATAATAACTATCTCTTTGCAAAACACGTTCTAATTTCAAACCAGTCTGTTCCTCTTTCAAGTCGTCTAACAGGTAGGTTTTACGCGAAGTCAAAGAAGAACACAGTAAAGAACGGTGAGAGAAAAACAGAGAAAGGGCAAGAGAGACTCACAGATGTCTGAATTAAGATGTGATAAAAAAATAAATGAGGATGATAAAGAAAAACAGCAAAACCGATACTCCCCGCGATTGACAGTAACAAGTGAAATTCCTACCATTTTCAGTAACAATGACGTCAGTGTGTGAGCTGCCATATCTGTGAATATGGTCTATAGCCTCCTGCATGCTGTCCACCACCTCGATGCAGCACTCTAGGTCCCCATACTCTATCCTCAGAGACTTGACCTCTGATGGGCTAAAGGTCAGGTAGGAGGAAAACTTGGGGCCAGCATGGATCTTTACCTAGAGAGCCATGGGGAACTGGGTCATTATTACATCTACCAGTTATTCCAAGTTTAGCATTCAGTGAATTTGCTTGGATCTCAGGTTGAAAAGTGAGAAATAAATGCCAGCAAACTGTCGACGTTTTTACTTTCTAGGATAAAATAAAAATTCTAAACTAATAATATGTGAATGGTCAAGTCAATAATGAATAGAGCTGCAGAAATAATTGCAATAAAGATTATGTTAATTAACAACATTACAGAATATTCTACAACAGTAGGTGGTGTTTTGGAATATATTATATTTTAAGAAATACTTTTTTGTTATGATCCTTAAAAGCATGAATCATAAATCTAAATAAGACGTGGAAAATTAATCAACATGTAAAAAACCATCCACCTCACCACAGTCCCTGAGAGAGTAACATTTAATCTACCATTCCACCAACAAACTAGACAGTCATTACTTAATTTATAGCCAAGAAACCTTGTAAATGAATTTTAGAAAAGAAGGATTATATCACTCGCTGAAAACTAGTTTCTATCAGTCTTTCTGTGTGTTTGCGTGGGGCCTTACCTGTTGGTTACGCAGCATACTTATGATCTGGTCAAACAGCGGGGTTCTGAGCGTGTCCCTGTGAACCAACAGCGTTTCCATGGCATTGCAGGCCGCAGGGTACTCACATTTAGAGTCTTTGACTGGAATGACAAATGGAAATCAATCACTTCCTTCACCTTAGAGTAAAGCAACCATTTAATGATGTTTGTCTGTTTGTGTAAGAATTGGCATAAATAGTAAGTAATAAAATAGTTAAATTACTTTAACATTTCCAAGTAAATACTTATACACCTTTGAAAACAAGTATTGTTTGGTTTGGGTAGGTATTATAAACTACTTCAAATGTAGGTAATTGATTCTGCAACTACCTGTGTGAAAATACTCAAATAACAAATGTGCTTAAAATATGAATATGTCAATAAGTGTCTATTTGAACAAAGGACGTGTTCTGCTTGTCCCACTTACCGATCTTGATGGCCTTATCCGCGGTGGCCTCAGAGTCGATGTAAACGTGGCAGATGCCCTCGCTGTGTCCCAAAACTGGGATGCCCTTAGCTGCCCTCTGGATGCTCTTGACAAGCTGGGATGACCCTCGTGGGATGATGAGGTCAATCATCTTATCTAGTCTACACAGGTCCTCAACCTCCTCACGCGTACTCACCTGAAACATCCAGACACCAGGGCCTGTCAAGGTCTTCATATACTGCATGTATGGTGGATTGTACCTGCGGATGCTCCTTACGCAACCAGTGCCGCTGGGAATCATTTTCTACCAACTTTTTCATTGAATTTTTTGGGAATCATTCAGGAACATTACAGACCTCTTGAAACTACATCCTGGCCTGACTGCCTTTGGCAACAACATGAGCTAACTAACAATATCCTGGAACACACACATTAACACTTTGCTCCATTATATAAAACATGAAAAGAACACGCTGATACATAAGTAGTATGACCTATCCACATTTTTATCTAACCGAAAAACAAAACCCAATACTACATTCTATTAAGATGCATCCATGGCTAGGTTTCAATCATTTTAGAACACCCTCATTGATGAACTATCCAATGTAAATATCTTCTATGCTGTTTAATTAAATAGGATGTTTTACCAGCTGTACAGCCTCTTTGACCCCTTTGATGTCCAGCACTTCCTGTATCAGCTGGTGTAAGATGCGGTTGGTGTTGGCTGCTTCCTTGCCCCCCTTTGCCAGCAGAGCATTACCACTGGCTATGGCTAGAGCAGACACCTACACAGACAGATCATTGAGCCAATAGCCTTTTAGTCAGAGCATAGTATGTTTCACAACCCCCTGCACAAACAGCTACTAAATCTGCAATCTTACCAAAAGATGAGCAGCGGTAAACAACACAACTCTTCCAAGCGCAGACAAGCCCAAACACACACACACCAGCCGCGGTCGGTGGATCTTAATTGGGGAGGACGGGCTCGTATTACGCTTGGAACCGGAGTGAATGGAATGGTGCGCAACGAACAAAACCAATTGTTTTTTTGTTTTGCACACATTCCATTCACTCCGGTTCTGAGCGTAATACGAGCCCGTCCTCCCCAATTAAGATCAACCGACCGCGGCTGACACACACATTACCTGTGGCAAGCAGTCGGGTCTGGCCTCAAAGATGACCAGCAGAACTCCAATGGGAACAGTGATCTGCTCCAGTTCTAAGTTGTGGGCCACCCTGGTCCTACGGAGCACTCTGCCCACACTGTCCAGGGAGGCTGCTGCGATCTGTCTCAACCCTATGGACAGGTGATTCAGCTTGGCAGCAGACAGGCTCAGCCGATTCAACAGCGCTGGCGACAACACACCTGATAGGAGATGTAGACCACACAGCAATGTATATCCTGGGAAATGCCGGAGGATCACCTTAACTACTCATGAATGCAATTCCTAAACATACAGTATACTGATTCTATTCAAAGCAACAGCCCCACAACTATAACCTCCTTACTATATCCAAGAGAAGCATTCAGAGCCGGACAGACAGAACAGGAATAGTTACCCGCATTGACTGCCAGCTCCATGTCCATCCGGTTAGCAGCAAGGATTTCCTCCTTATTCTCAATCAGCAAGTCTGCTAGGTGACAGATTATCTCACTTCTCTATTATGGTGGAGACAATTAGAAAAATCTAAATATAATACATAAAGGGCTAATGACACACCAGGTCAGGTACACAGTTGTATGCAAAGGTTTTGGCACCCCTGACAAGTTACATGATTTTTATTTATAAATAATTGGGTGTTTGGATCAGCAATTACATTTTGATCTATCAAATAACAGAAGGACACAGGAATAGTTTGTGTGAAATGAGGTTAATTGGAATAACAGAAAATGTGCAATATGCATCAAAACAAAATTAGACAGGTGCATAAATTTGGGCACCCTTGTCATTTTGTTGATTTGAATACCTGTAACTACCTAGCATTGATTAATTGGAACATACAATTGGTTTGGTGAGCTCATTAAGCCTGAACTTCATAGACAGGTGTGTCCAATCATAAGAAAAGGTATTTAAGGTGGCCAATTTCAAGTTGTTGTTCTCTTTGACTCTCCTCTGAAGAGTGTCAACATGGCGGCCTCAAAACAACTCTCAAATTACCTCTCAATATGCACCGTTCAACAATTCAAAGCACTTTGCACAAGGAGAAGCTGTACAGGAGAGTCATGTGGAAGAAGCCTTTTCTGCATACACACCACAAACAGAGTCACTTGAGGTAAGCAAATGCACATTTGGACAAGACAGCTTCATTTTGGAAGAAGGTGCTCTGGACTGATAAAAAAACGATGGACTTCTTTGGTCATAACAAGGGGCGTTATGCATGACGGCAAAAGAACACAGCGTTCCAAGACAAACACTTCCTACCCACAATAAAATTTGGTGGAGGTTCCATCATGGTGTAGGGCTGTGTGGCCAGTGGGAATCTTGTTAAAGTTGAGGGTCGCATAGATTCCACTCAATGACAGCACATACTTCAGAATAATGCAGAGGAATCAGTGACAAAGTTGAAATTACGCCGAGGCTGGATATTTCAACAAGACAACGACCCAAAACACTGCTCAAAATCTAAGAAGAACAAGTGCAATGTTCTGGAATGGCCATCCCAGTCCCCAGACCTGAATATCATTGAAAATCTGTGGGGTGATTTGAAGCGGGCTGTACATGTTTGGCAACTATAAAACCTAAGTGAACTGGAGATGTTTTGCAAGGATGAATGGTCCAAAATACCTTCATCCAGAATCCAGACACTCATTACAGGCTATAGGAAGCGTCTAGAGGCTGTTATTTCTGCTAAAGGAGGCTCAATTAAATATTGATATGATATTTTTTTTGGGATGCCCAAATTTATGAACCTGTCTAATTTCATTTTGATGCATATTGCACATTTTCTTTTAAAACTGATTTCACTACTGAAATATTACTGTGTCCTTCAGTTATTTGATAGATTATAATGAAATTGCTGATCCAAACACCCAATTATTTAGAAATAAAAATCATGGAGATTGCCAGGGGTGCCTAAACGTTTGCATACGACTGTAGTGTACAAGAGGCGCTGACCTGGTCAGGGTGAAGGGATGCCAGGGTTCGTCCAGAGTTGCGGGCCACCTCAGTCTGCAGCTCAACAGTGGGGCCTGGAAGAGACACAGGTTCACTGATACCGATACTAAAGGGATCCACAACGTAGGCATGCTTTACTGTCACCTTAATCCTAAATTATTGTCACATTACAAAGATTTTTTAAACTACTAACTTTCTCCTCTAATAATTTAGCTATGCTCGATTCGTGATTGCCTAGAGTGCAGAGAAAAGGCAGCCCTGTTTGACCTCCTAACCATTCACTCACATAATGGTGCTGAGCCAATTAGCATCAACCTTTATGGAAACCTTGGACACTGTTGGTATTTCAACATCCACCTTATTAAAGGGACGTGATGCAGAATCTTTGCATTGTACTATAAAAAATGTCCATAATATATCTGCAGTAATAGTGGAGTGGTGGTGTATCACAATATTTTTTTAACATAAATATATTTGTTACATAAAAAAGCACTAAAAATGCAGAACTACTTTTGGTCACCAGAAAGCACACCAAACTCTGGTGGCCAATAAGAAAGAGGATCCTCCCCCCACAATTCGCTTAACACTTGATCATCACTCCTCAAACAGGCAATGGCAGGCAGCGCAATTGAAATCTCTCAGTCATTTCCTGGTGGCTAAAATTGTACATAGCACACTAAATGTCTTTTAAATTGATAAAACAAGCACTGAAATACAAGGAATTGTTGTGCCATCTAAATTCCCTTTTGAAATGTTTTAAACATCCAAAAATATAACTTTTACAAATATCATAAGCAGGTCTACAAAAAATTGCAAACATCTACAGATATCCCAATTTTTATTCACAGTATCTAGAGCTTCACCATAATTTTCACTATTACCATTACTCTTATGGTTGTCATGGCAATCCTTCATTATCAATGTCTGTCACACTAAGATGACCAAGTAGAACGTACCAGCAGGTTTGACCTCAGAGAAGAAGGTGCCCACTTTCTTGCCTTCCACGATGTCGGTGATGACGTGGCCGGTCACCTTGGGGTGGGTGCCATTTGCGATGACTACCGACGTGCCTCCCTGCAGAGCCCACAAGGCAGCCTTCACCTGGGAGTAGAGAGGGGGTAAAGTTTACCATTTTGACATCCAATGCAAAGTCTCTTATTCATATGTACATTAAGATGCAAGATCCAAAGACATTAAATACAGCTATTTAGTACTCCTCCACATTACAAGTAACACCACAGGGTTCTGCTCTAATCTTTGTTTGAATTACCTTGGCTTCCATGCCTCCTAACCCCACCCTGGATTTGGTCCCATAAGTGATGGACTGCTGGTCACCAGGGTAGAAGATGTCGATTAGTTTGGCGTCATCTGTTCCTGGAGGGCTGTCGTACAGTCCTACCCAAAATTGGAGGTAGCTCTGTTTACATATTTGTTTGCTAGCCTAATACACACACCATTTTTTTTCTGACATTTTGTTGTTATATTTTTCACTTGGATGTTATAAGTTGCACTGAGTAAATACAGCTGAATGAAACAAAAACTGTGTCTGTCTTCATTTCAGGCTGCAAAGCAATAAAATGTGATTATTTTACAGGGGGGTGATTCTTTTCTATACCCACTGTATGTTTTTAATGCATATTACCACCTATAGTTTTGTCATATATGTCAATGTATTGACATATATTTTAGACATATTAAAAAATATTTTTGAAAACGGCTAAAATCGAATATGTAGGCTAAATATATCTATGAAATAAATGGCCATATAATACATGTATTTGTATATGTTTTAAAAAATATAGGCACATAAACATATATGTTTTCGCAATATATTTCAAAATATAATACCTCCGTGTGGGGAAAAAAACATTTCAAAAGCAGCTTGGATCCATCCTTCTCTATGTAACTAATGTCAACAAATCATGGAGAACAGCTAATTTGTTGTTTTGGAACTTAAACTTAAGACTATATTGTGTAATAGAGCTTGTGCCTTTCAACTGAACTGTGTTGTTTTTGGGTTGGATATCTGCCGCACTTTGTGACTGTTGATGTTAAAATTGATCAAATGCATTTCTTGGATTGCTGATTCTGAAGCATTTTTCTAACGGTACCTTCTACGTCAGAGAGAGCGATGAGCAGGTCGGCCTGCATCTCCACAGCGAGGCGTGCAGCCAGACTGTCATTGTCTTTGATACTGATCACCTGGAGTGGGGAAATACAGAGATAAGTCTGAAAGCAACAGCCCGGATAAAAGACTAGGTTGCCGAGGAAGTTTATTGTGTTGTCAGTTAAAAATACACCAGTAGTGTGGTGGAAAGCAATTGTCTGATTTGCTATTGTTTAATATTAGCTCTGTTGGCAGAGCTAATGATAAATTGCCTTATCGAGCTAATTTCTAAAATGACATGTACTGTAGCTACAGTGGTATTCAAACGTTTAGGCACCCCTTACAATTTCCATGATATTCATTTATAAATTATTGGGTGTTTGGATCAAAGACATACATTTTGATTTATCAAATTACTGAAGGACACAATAATATTTCGGTAGTGAAATGAGGTTCATTGGATTAACAGAAAATGTGCAATATGCATCAAAACAAAATTTGACAGGTGCTTGAATTTAGGCACCCTTGTCATTTTGTTGATTTGAATACCTGTAACTACCTAGCACTGATTAATTGGAACACACAATTGGTTTTGTGAGCTCATTAAGCCTTGAACTTCATAGACAGGTGCATCCAATCATGATAAAATTTATTTAAGGTGGCCAATTGCAAGTTGATTTCTATTTGACTCTCCTCTGAAGAGTGGCAACATGGGGGCCTCAAAACAACTCTCAAATTAACTGAACAATATGGTTTAGGGCAGGGGTGGGCAACTATTTTTGCTTCAGGGCCACATTGAGCTTTTGAAACCAAGTGAAAGGCCACATTTTATAGCGATGTATGAAAAATAGGAAATATTATTTCATTAAATTAACCACGCTTCAACATCAAGCTACCACAGAGAGAAGGCAACAACAAGCTACCACAGAGATGTATGCTGCCAGTGTCCACTGTAAGGAACATAGTGAGGAAATGGAAGACCACAGGCACAGTTCTTGTTAAGGCCAGAAGTGGCAGGCCAAGTAAAATTTCAGAGAGGCAAAGGCGAAGGATGGTGAGATTGGTCAAAAACAGTCCACAGACCACCCCAAAGACCTACAACATCATCATGCTGTAGATTGTGTCACTGTGCATCGTTCAACAATCCAGCGCACGTTGCACAAGGACAAGCTGTATGGGAGAGTGATGTGGAAGAAGCCTTTTCTGCACACACGCCACAAACAGAGTCACTTGAGGTATGAAAATGCACATTTGGACAAGACAGCTTCATTTTGGAAGAAGGTGCTGTGGACTGATGAAACAAAGATGGAGTTTGTTGGTCATAACTAGGGGTGTTATGCATTGCGGCAAAAGAACACAGTGTTCGAAGACAAACCCTTGCTACCCACAATAAAATTTGGTGGAGGTTCCATCATGCTGTGGGGCTGTGTGGCCAGTGCCGGTACTGGGAATCTTGTTAAAGTTGAGGGTAACATGGATTTCACTCAATATCAGCAGATACTTGAGAATAATGTAGAGGAATCAGTCACAAAGTTGAAGTTACGCCAGGGCTGGATATTTCAAAAAGACAACGACCCAAAACACTGCTCAAAATCTACTCTGGCATTTATACAGAGGAACAAGTACAATGTTCTGGAATGGCCATCCCAGTCCCCAGACCTGAATATCATTGAAAATATGTGGGGTGATTTGAAGCCGGCTGTCCATGCTCGCCAACCATCAAAGCTAACTGAACTGGAGATGTTATGCAAAAAGAAATGGTCCAAAATACCTTCATCCAGAATCCAGACACTCATTACAGGCTATAGGAAGCGTCTAGAGGCTCTTATTTCTGCTAAAGGAGGCTCAACTAAATATTTATGTGATATTTTTGTTGGGATGCCCAAATTTATGCTCCTGTCTAATTTCATTTTGATGCATATTGCACAATTTCTTTTCAATAAACCTCATTTCACTATGGAAATATTGCTGTGTCCTTCAGTTATTTGATAGATCAAAATGAAATTGCTGATCCAAACACCCAATTATTGAGAAATGAAAATCATGTAAATTGTATGGAAAGGTAGTGTGTCTATCTCTCGATGTCAGCCCACACCAGGCACGGCTCTGGGCACAGTCAGGAATTGTCTAGAAGCAAACTGAAAGGAGAGGATGGCTAACAGGTGGGTAGAGGCAGATAAGGCGGTTTGGCTATTCACGGTACACTAGCAGCTAACACAACACCTCTGACGCTTGGCACCCCCCACCCGGTGCCCTGTACCCACGTTTACCCCCTGGAGGTCGCTGTTGGGTTCAGGTGGGGGCACCACGGCATCGTTGGTGTTGACAATGGGCACGATGTTCATGCGGAGCAGCTCCTGCAGCGTGCTGTTCAGGTTCTGGCGCTTCTGGTCATCATGGAAGTCGAGGTTAGTGACCAACACCTGGAAGAGGTGTGGTGGTTAAATTAGAGGTTAAGATGATTGCGGTGATTTAATCTGTGGATCAACCGTTACTCTGGCAACAAGGGGCACATTTGCTGAGTAAAGAATCAACATTTGAAAACCTGCATACTTTATGTGGGCTTGTGTAAAATTAAATGTTTACCTGGGCAGTGCAGGTACTGTACTGAGTGAACATAGCCTCATATAGGGCCATCAGGCCGCTCTGGCCAGCTGCTGCACAGGCCCGGGCCTCCAGAACTGGAACTGACTACAACAGACAGGGAGAAAGGGAAATGAAGGATATGGAGACAAGTTGTCAACAGAAAGAACCAAGTACTTTAAAGAGATGACATGACATGGTGTATATGGAGTTACTGTGTTGGTAGATTAAAAAAACTCAGTTTTGGGTAGCCTCACAATATCTTTGAGCTGGTTCTGACCGGAGTGCAGCGCCTGTCTGACACTCTGGGAAAGAAGAATCTCGTGCCTCAGTCTCTGCTTGCCGAAGGCCACTGCCCCACTGGTGACAATCAGCATTTCTCTGCCCTGGTTCTGTAGCATTGCCACCTTGAACACAAACACACTTCTACCTCAGCAGTTCGTCAATCAGACACATTAGTCTTTTCGGTTTCCTTGTGACATTTAATAAACAACAATAAATGATGAATAAACACAAACTTGTCTGGTGGAGATGTAGGCATTCCGTCAGCCTTTTGACATTCCACCTTCCTCACCTGCTCCACGATGGAAGCCAGCCTTCCCAGGGCCAGGCCACACTCATCGCCCCGAGTGACCACAGCACTGCCCAGCTTGACCACAATCCTCTTTGCCTGCCGGAGCTCCCCACGGTGGGCAAAAGAGGTACTATTTGCCCTCGCTGTGGACACTGTGAGGAGGAAAACATGTTGTTCTGGAGTTCTTTCAGTGCCCTTCCTCTCTGTCATCCCCTACACACCTGTCTCCCTAGCTTCTGCTTCATACTATCCAGTCAATATATTTTTTTAATACTCCAGAAAGTGAGCAAGTTACTGTTCCTTGTATCTTTACTGCCTTCATTACTCACAACCCTTTAACGTCATGAGGGAGAAAATCACAATGAAATCAAGGCAGAATCGAGGGAATTCAGGACAATAAATGATAAACGATCAGCTTTCTACAAGCCTTACATTTGCATACAAGTTGAGTGGGCAAAGTTTAAAAACCTTTGCCTAACCAGCATGACAAAAAACACAACAGGACATCCTCCACCAGTAAGTTTATGCTAGCAACATTCTGTATAGTTCCATCTGTGACTGTATAAAGTGTTAGGCAAAGTGTTAGGCAAACAGAAGACCCAGAAAAAGCCTCACTCTCTCCTAAATTGCCTGGTTTCCATAGGGATGGTATACGACAGGGTAAAGACTGCCACATCAGCAAGGCAACCGGCAACGCCAGTGCTGACTGCACACATCTCTCCACTAAAGAGCACTCAACCACATGAGAGAGAGAGAGAGAGAGAGAGAGAGAGAGAGAGAGAGAGAGAAAGAAAGAGAGAGAGAGAGAGAGAGAGACAGAGACAGAGACAGAGACAGAGACAGAGACAGAGACAGAGACAGAGACAGAGAGAGAGAGAGAGACATAAAACTACAATAGAAAATAGAGAGTGAGAAACAGAAAAGACCTGGGTACAGGGGTGAGGGCTGCTAACTGAACACAAAGGATGGAGTGAACAGAATAGTCCTTCATTACCTTGATGCAATCATTCCTAAATCATATTAAGAACACAAGTATGCAGGATGATATATGTTACCTGTAGTAACTTTTTCAAAAACTGCACAAAAATACCAAAATTATGTTTTAGGACTAGTAAACTTTAGGAACTTGCACTCCATGGGTTGAAAATTTCAACTTAATTAATACAAAATACAGACAATAATAGAATAGCAAAATTTGACAATATCTAACTAGAAGCAAATGCATATTATGGACAAAATAACAATGTGTATTTTTGGAAATAGATTATATTGTCCCTGTATTATTAGTGTGTTTTGTTAAAACATATATATACTAAAATGAATTTAAAAAATCAACATAACATTCGGCCCGACAGAATAAATGAATGGGAAGTTACATAGTGTATCTTTAAAGGGATATATTTTTTTAGCATGTTAGCAAGTGTCGAAGCATCATCCAGATGGTTGTTTTTGTTGAAAGTTTATTTACCTCAAAAACAATTGGGAGGATTTAAAAAATAAAATGTAGATTTTCACTGCAAACAATATCTTATTTTTTGAAAAACGTTTATTCTATAACATTTTATTTGGATAGAGTTTAGAAGCATTTTGCGGTTTGTTTCATCCACTGCACTTACATGTCTTGTGCACACAACTAGACAGTCAAACAAAGCAGAGAAATTTACTTTTCACCAAAACAAACTGTCTATGTATGTTCAACACAAAAAAAGTGGAAATTGAGGTCAAAAAGGCAAAAAATAAACAGTGTAGGGAAATCGGCTGTTGTTCTTGCTTGGGAGAAGGAAACAAACCAAAAAATCACACTTATTGTGGTCCCATATATACCTTAAATAAACTACAGTTATGTGCTACATAAAAATCAAACTTTTGAAATAATTAAAATCAAACAACTTGAATGGCAGGCTAATATTTTTCAAATGTATCTTAATTACTGACATATACTACTGTATGTGAGTAACATGGGTCCTGTAGTTTTTCTGGGTAGGTGAATGGCTAGTCTTACTTGCCTTGTGTCAGTGCTTTGGTAAGGTGAGGGCATATGGTGGTGTGTGGGGTCCTGGGGCCCAAAGGGAGTCCAGCACACACAGACAGTCTCTGCAGCAGCATGGTCAAAACTGCACCTCTAACAGCTAGAAAGAGAGAGAAAAATCATTATACAAACTAAGATTTTAGTTCCATCATCTTTCAATCACTTTAATTTATAAAGCTCAAGGTTCACCGCTCAAGATTAAAAGGTCCCAAAAGTTTGCTATATCTATAAATAATTGTGTATTGAATTATATTTATATATTTACATATTATGAATTATATGTTGATTTCATCTATGACATTTGTGTATTTGGATAAATTGTGAAAAACTCACATTGAACCTTGCTAATCCTCCAAGTCCTGTTTGATAGCCAAGTCTAGCATGCAATCTCCTAAGAAAAGCGCTACTGTAACCTTTTTATTCTACATAACATACAATATAAACCGAACCTGCGCCCATCCAATGAGAGAGCTGAGTCCAGCCAAAATCACAGAAACTCCTCCCACATATGTGGGGCAGGTTAGAGCTGATAGAACCGCCCGAAGCAGCAATTTATGTAATCAGTTCCAGAATAACAGATAATAGACGAACTCAAATAAATAATGTTTTCCGTGCTCGAATGTTTTTTGAGGATAAAACCCAATTTCTAGGTATGAAAGGGGGAGGATTTATCCTAGCAAGGTTCGCGAGAGCGGAAGTTAAGGAACATCGAGACAAGTGATTGGTCAGATATCAGCTGTATGCAAATATTGGGCATGTTCCAGTATCCGTTACTTTTTAGGGCAGAGAGCTAAATCAATTGACTGCCCGTCGTACAGACAGGCTATATGTTAATATCATAGTTAATATACTGTTGACTAACATATTTAACAACAACCTGTTTTATGTATGCAGCTAGTGTATGAGAAGGCAATTATCCACCGTGTAGATATGAGATATATCGCATGCGCAGCTTCACTAATATAAATAGCACCACATGGAACAGACTTAACATGTATTTGTCACGCGGGTTGAGTATCATGTGACAGGATAGATAATATTAACTGATCAGTACAGCCAGCTAGCTGTTATTGTTTTTAGTGAAAAGAGCTGCAGTCATTCCAGGCCAGGATCGCAAAACACTCCGATGTCGCTTTGAACGAAAGACCTTATAATTCTGTTTTGAACCAGTAGCTGCAGTACATCGCACACTCAAAGGTAGGAAACGTGTAGTTCATTTTTGTCGGGCAACACGCCTAAATGTATAAGTTATCACCGTTGTTGTTCTGCTGGAGCTAAAGCTGTTCCACTACTGTCTCTATGATGATGACTGTTGTTTTGATCTGATCAACAGTGGATTTTTTTTTCTTCTGTAGGAGACTGAAGAAGAGCATGCAATACATCTGTCTGGTTGTGTAACATCGCCTCTCAGGTTCTATAAACACAATGCTTGTAAGACATACTAGACATTTTTAACTAATATCGCTTGTTACCTATTATAATGTACGTTATGGACCACGTATAGCATAATCTTCAGATGGCAGAACGTACATTATTATTATTATTATTATTATTATTATTATTTTTATTTTATTTATCTCTCAGAAGATTCATTGCAGTACATTTCAGAAATTTAGGATCAATAAGAGTTGTAGAACAAGGTTGTTATCACAATACCCATTTGAATCACTGGTAATTTCCAACAATAAAGTGTTGATAAATCGATAAAGGTGCATTAGACGAGAAGATGTTGGGGGAAACAAAATACACATTATAGTATCAAAGTACTTTGGTTATTCAAGTTTTTTTTATTGTGGACCACCTGGATTTCTGGAAATTTAAACATTGTAAGTTACCTACTAATAATTGAACTTCCTCTTTAACTGCCGGCAGTCTTCCTGTGAGCCAGCTGTTGCAGTGGCTAGGTAGTTATTTTTATTATTCAGCCTTCGAGGTAGACTAATTCATTGTTTCAGTTTTTGGGCTATTTTAAATGTACCCACTAACATGTGATTGATTTAAAAAAAAAAAGGTCAGTGTTTGAAACTAATTTGTAAACTGCAAGACAAATGTCAATCATCAATAGCTTAGTTGCATCTCTCAAAAAGGTACATAGTTTATTTTCCATATTGGTCCTACACTTGCTTTATATTTATTTTGTAAATGTGCATTAGCACCAAATTGGGGATGTATTGGCCACTGCTGAGATGGCGCTTATAGAATGTCTTCGCCTCCTTGAACATTTTCCCATTGTTACGCCAGAGTTGCATGCATTTCAGTTAATGTCTTTTCCACAATTATTTCTAAACCTCATTGGTGCTCACAATTGCATGGCAGTTTACTCCCCTAAACATTTTGCCTAAAGAAACTGCTGAATCTATCCTGAAATCTGAATCACTAGAATTTAAGAGGTTTAGGCAAATTAAGTTGATGGTTACAACAGAGTTCAGTCAGAATAGTTGTTACAAGAAGGTAGAGTGGGGGGTAGAGGGGTTAGTGCACATCTAAAGCCTAACCTCTGTCTATTGGAAAACAGTGGATTACTGTGTTACAAATTCTCTCAAAAACAAATTTTAGCACGCATGACAGAACAAACATACAAGGAAAGCCTTGAGTGGCAAATTATCAAGTATTGAATTATTGGTTCATGTAGTGCAGGGTTCTCCAAACCCTTCCATTTAGTGCCTAGTGTATGCAGGTTTTCACTTTCACCTTGTACAAGGCTGATGGAGTAGCTCACTAATTGGTTAGAATCTCCCCTCACCTGGCTGTCTAGGTCCTAATTTGGCTCTAATTGAAGGGTAAGACCAAAAAGCAGCATACACTAGGCCCTCCATAGAAAGGTTTGGAGACCCCTGATGTAATAGGTGAGTAGACATTTGTGCACATCACATTAACCACTGTGTTCAAGCAAACTACACCATTAAGAATGAGGTGGAAGTCCACATTTCACATTTTAACTATACTGTGTTTCATGATGTTGGAAATCTTTCCTACTAGGCTCCAGTTAGTCAGTGGGTTTTGGGTTAGGAAATCTACTAGGCTCCAGTTAGTCAGTGGGTTTTGGGTTAGGAAATCTACCAGGCAGTGGGTTTTGGGTTAGGAAATCTACTAGGCTCCAGTTAGTCAGTGGGTTTTGGGTTAGGAAATCTACTAGGCTCCAGTTAGTCAGTGGGTTTTGGGTTAGGAAATCTACTAGGCAGTGGGTTTTGGGTTAGGAAATCTACTAGGCTCCAGTTAGTCAGTGGGTTTTGGGTTAGGAAATCTACTAG
>JACXGM010001135.1:0-10569 GCA_016801145.1 Umbra pygmaea
GGAAAAAGTGTGGCAAAAAACGCTGCACAACGACAAGAGGTGACCGGACCCTGAGGAAGATTGTGGAGAAGGACCGATTCCAGACCTTGGATGACCTGCGGAAGCAGTGGACTGAGTCTGGAGTACAAACATCCAGAGCCACCGTGCACAGGCGTGTGCAGGAAATGGGCTACAGGTGCCGCATTCCCCAGGTCAAGCCCCTTTTGAACCAGAAAAAGCGGCAGAAGCGCCTGACCTGGGCTACAGAGAAGCAGCATAACAAAACAACAACAAATTTTGCATGTCATTCGGAAATCAAGGTGCCAGAGTCTGGAGGAAGACTGGGGAGAAGGAAATGCCAAAAATGCCTGAAGTCCAGTGTCAAGTACCCACAGTCAGTGATCCGGCATGTGATTGGCTTAGGACAAAAAAGCAGGAAAATATACTGAGAGCATTCACCCCCCCCCCCCCCCGATAGAAGCAGGAACCATAACAATTTATTTGAACAAAAAAAATCATTTTTATTTATTTTACAGCTAGATGTGCAACATCCAACTTTTTGACACATGAGAACAACTTATTTGAATTTAAAAAATAAAATATATATTTTACAACATAACTTATTTGGTGGATGTGTAACAGTGGGACGCCTTTCTGTCCGTGGTTAAAACAATATTCGTTCTTATGTTCATTCATGTTTATTTGATGCTATTTATAACTAGAAGGAAGTGATGATCGTCTCACAAGCAGCTTTAACCGAGGCTCTACAGCGATCTGTCAAAGTATCAAAGTATATTTTAACTTTTCCCTTTCAGGGAGGGATTTTAGCAATGGCACCAAGAATAAAAAAAAAAATCTAGAAAAATACCAAACTCCTTTTCTCTTAAAAGCAGCAATTCAATTCAACGTGAAGTGCCCTCACATTTACAACAGGGCCTCAAACAAATATTTTGGTCACTGGCAACAAGTACTACTACAGTCACTCAGATTATTTAGGCAATATGTTTGACAACATTCTCAAGTATAATTGATGTATTCCCAGTTAGAAATAACATGGTTTACTGCTACATCTGTTTTATCTTCTGTGACCGAGACATAATATGTGAAATAAAAGTTTTAGCTAACGCTTTAAGGTTGCCATCTCAACCAGTTGCAGTTCAAATCGTAACCAGGCTGGGAAATTAACTTAGCCACTGGCTGGTGGATGCCCTAATTTTACCAGCCAATTCTACGAATTCAAAAATGAAAATGCATTTGCCTGTTCTATATTGCTTCAATACATCAAATTCATCATTAATATGTCTTATTAGGCAAATTACAAAAAAGACATGTTGTGAAGACAAGTCTGTGAGACGAATGATTTTTAGATGATTGACAAATTGTGCTAATGTGTATTGGATGTCCTACTACTATTTTTATCTGGCTACTTTTAGATGTCCAATAGTAGGTAATTTCACACTTTAGAGGTGTAGCCTAAAACTTTACTGTTGTAACCTATTCCACAATATTTATTTAATCAGCAGTTAATTTTACATTTGTAAATTCATTTTATGATGATCTGCTTGTAAAACATCTGGGAAAATAATCAATTTTTTTTTTAATTAGCTCCCATCAAAAGTGCAAGCAGATGCTTCTTCAGCAATGATACCAACATGATAAATAATAAGAAAACATATTATGGCGAAGTAAGATCGGCTACTTGACTCAGTTGTTAAGCAACTAAGTTTGCAATTGAGAACTTCGACATCCTACTGTCACATTTGTGTGTGCGTGCGTGTTTAAGATTCTCTGGTCAAACGAGAATGCCGCCTATCAGAACACCAACACCCGTGTTTTCACCAACAAGTTCTTAACATTAACATTCTACGCATGAAATGGTTACTTGTTATACTTTTTTTGATCATGAAAAATAACATTATATAGCCTAATCGTATCACATTCACATTAAATCCCTCACATCTGTAATACATTATTTGCCCTTTGTATTTTCTACATTAATTTATAGTCTACTGTGGATTATAATACTGGGGAAGTAACACATTTTTTTCGGGTGTGCTAATTCCCAACCCTGACTCGTAACAACATTCATGCATGTAAATTAACTTTTGGAACATGCTATTAAAATTATCACTTTTATCCATCCACTGTGTTTTATCAAGGGCAGGGTCAATGCAGCTAGCTATCAGGAGATTTTGGAACATTTCATGCTTCCATCTGCTGAAAAGCTTCATGGAGATGAAGATTTCATTTTTCAGCACGACCTGGCACCTGCTCACAGTGCCAAAACCACTGGTAAATGGTTTACTGACCATGGTATTACTGTGCCCAATTGGCCTGCTAACTCTCCTGACCTGAACCCCATAGAGAATCTGTGGGATATTGTGAAGAGGAAGTTGAGAGACGCAAGACCCAACACTCTGGATGAGCTTAAGGCCGCTATCGAAGCATCCTGGGCCTCCATGCAACGCCACACTGAAGCAGTCATTTCTGCAAAAGGATTCCCAACCAAGTATTGAGTGCATAACTGAACATAATAATTTGAAGGTTAGATGAAATATGCAATAACCTAAGCAACACTAAGAACATATTATTTCTTTACAAAACAAGAATGACCCCTCTCCATTAATTTGAATTCACTGTATTATATATTACAGGAATGAATCAGACATGATGCAATATGCTTCAATATGTTGCATGTAATTTTTTGGCAATGAGTGATTTCAAAATACAATAATTTATACAGTATATAGGCTACACCATATACTTATACAGATAAAGTAGCAATGCTAGTTAACATATGGCCAAATGTAGAAGACAGGGTTATCATCCACATCACATCTCTTGTTATCTTGGGCAATACACTTCAATTATATTCTGATCAATTATAGTAGCCCTAATCTCATCTGAGACTACAGCTTTTGATCTTCCTCTCAGTCTACTTCCACCACACATACATACTCCTCTGTCTCTCAGACACTCTTCTTCCTCTATCAGGCACTTTTCTCAGGTTTGGTCCATGTGGACATTACAATACAACATTATTACTAAAGTGAGATATCCCCTTTTGTATAGATGCTAATGACATTGTACAGCAATTCAGGTACAATGACAATCAGATGTGGTTGGTCAAATTGTTTTGATAGTATTTCATTTTTTGAATAGATTTTAAATATATTTCAATACAATATTACTATAGAAATGTAGCAATTCCCTGATATTAGAACTTTGCCTTATCACTGAAATATCCCTACAATATATTGACTAACATTACTCATCATTTAAACTTTTAACGTTACCCTTTTTCATTTATTCTCTGTACAGCTGTTAAGTTTTTATTAAAAAGCCATGACTATGACCATATTTTAGAAAGAAAGAGGGGACAATTTGTTAGCTAAAGATAAAAACAGACAGACAGTTACCCAAAATTCTTCTAAAAGTTTCTACAAATTATGTTGACATTTTGTTTATTATTAGCATCCATATAGCCTCTCGGCCAATGTCAGATGGGACTGGCTCCAGTCCCACAAGCTTGTATGGATAAGCAGTTGAAGATGATGGGTGAATGGATGGTCAAGTGGCTGAATCACACATCTAGGCTAACGTTACCTTTGTAATCCCGCTTTGTGAAATACACCCCCAGTTACCTGAGACAAATGTGGAACCTTAAGTAATAAATACATCTTCTGTTTGGGAAAGCTGTAAGGATCACTGTCGAGTCCAACTGCATTTAATTTGAGCAAATAATCGTTTTACTCCTGTTTTCTATGTTTCTGCTGCTAAATGCAGCCATGTTAACAGAGGGTTTGCCACCCAGTCCAGCTAGGGGAGGCAAGCTCAGGAGGGGAAGTGACGTCAATGCATACCCTCTATACTGTACACTACAGAATTCTAACTCCGATTAAGCTTCCCCAAAAATCTGTTGCGGTCTGTGACAAAACTCTTAGATCGGAGGCAAATCAATGTTCGCTCCCTTCACTGAGGCATCTTTGCTAGTCTCTGAGTTGTCCTAGATGCCCTGATCTTTTCAGGCAGTTTTGATAATTTTGGTACACAACCTTGTCGTGAGGGATGTTATGAACACAGCAAGGAGATGGAACCAATGAGAGAGCAACAACTTTGAAGTTTTCAATTATACACTTAAAGTTGAATGGGATTCCAAAACAAATGTGTGTTCATAATTTTTTTATTAAATATCAATTTGCCGAGCATAAACAATTGTTGCTGCCCACCTCTCCTCAACCATTCTCTGCTCCAGATTGCGCTTTCCTCCCTGTTGATTTTTACCACACAAATGACAGCACAAACTACTTGTATTAAAGCTGCTGATATTTTTCTGCCTCAATTTCTGTCATGTGAAATAATTTCAGTCATGTGAAATAAAATTCTATCGCTTGTAAACAATATCATTTAAAATAGACTTGTAAACGTCTGCCATTTTATTCAAACTGAAAAATAAGTTACTGAAGTTTTCTGACCTTCTATAAACAATGTAAATGATTAGCTTAATAGGAACTACTAGTTTTATGTGGCATAATAACATAACAACAGTAGGAGGAGTGTTGGGGGTACGTTGATTTTAGATGATAACCGCACGCCTCCAAACTTTTTGTTTAGTCTTTTGGCCTTGTGGCTTCTCACCCGCTGAGATGTGCAGTTATTCCCTGGCAACACACAGGCTGTCGTGTGTTAATGTTTGCATAGTAGCTAATATAGATGTTATTAATACATTATTTTTGTCTGGCACATCATCTGGCATCGCAAACACTCAGGAGAACAGACTTCTGAATACACTTTTGGAGATAAATTCAGTCTGCGCAGGGAGTTAACATTTGTGATTCCACACTTTGGCAAAGAGGTTGGTGTATTTAGAATTTAGATAAACATTATTCATGTTTTCGGGATTGAAAATGATGGGAACAAAACATTCTTCTTCTTTGGAATGGGCTGGCAGATTGCAACCAACTTAAAGGTGCATACACCGCCACCTACTGAACCGGAGTGTGAGGTCAGTTACTGCCTACAGAACTCAGATTCTCCCCATTAAACCCAGTTCTCCTGAGGAACCCAAAAAGCGCCATACCCACCATATCTGTCCTCACACCACCACCCACAATCCCCCCCATCCCTTACCCTGCTCCTTCGACCCATCTGTAAAGACCCTTAAAAATGCATAAAACTGACTGCTCACATACTTCTCCACTAAGTGGCTCACGTTCTGTACCCCCCACTCTCTCATAGCCTCAATCATACCCACATCCACCCTGGTGTTAGGATACAGCCATGGGGGAACATTCCCCAGAGCCACTGCAGGCCCAATCCCAACAGGCCCATACTCCTACACCCTCTTTCCCACAGTCCAACCAAACCTTCATTGCTTACCTTCTTCTTGTTCCCAACACCCCCCTATTGCTAGGGCTGCTGGATGGCTTTCCAAACTCCTCTGCAGCCTCACCCAGTAAGCCAATGCCAGTCATTCCCACCTTAAACGCAGCTGCATTTCCCCTGTAGCCACCTGCAGTGACAACAATGGTGTCGTCCTAAATGCCCCTACACACACCCTCAGTGCACTTGCCTGTATACGCTGTCAAGACGCTGTAACACTGACTTGGCTGCTGATCCATACACAAATCCGTAATCCACCCATGACCTAAGCAGCGCTTGATACATGTACAGCACCGTTTGTTAATCTCCCCCCAATTTACACCCTCCCACACTCTCATGACATTTAACACCTTCCTACACTTCACTTCTACCTTCCCCACATGCACCCTCCAAGTCAGCCATTCATCAAACCACATCCCCAAATATTTAAACTGTGCCACCCTGCTAATATCCTGCCCATAAATCTGTAGCCGCACCTCTGCCACCCATCTCGTGGAATACACCATAAAAGAGGACTTATCCACTGAGAACCAAAAATCCCAATTCAATGACCAATCTTCCACCACCACCACAGCCTCCTTCATTATTTTCACAGCATAACGCACATTCCTCCCCCTCTTCCACACTGCTCCATCATCTACATACAAAGCCACACCCACTCCCTGATCCACTCCCTTAAACACATCATCTATCATCAAGGAGAATAGCACTGGGCTAACCACACTTCCCTGCGGCGTTCCATATGCCACATCAAAATCCATAGACAATTCTGAAACCACCCTCACCGGTATACTCTGATCAAACAAAAAATCCATGATCCAGTTATGGAGACACCCTCTTTTGCCCAGTGCACCTAACTTGATCAGCAACAGTTCCCTCCAAATGTTGTCGTACACATTCTCAATTTCAAAATACACCACACTCATAACCTCTTTCCTGTTCAAGACCTTGGCAATCTCTGTACTAACAGTCACCAATGCATCCATGGTCAGTTTTGGGAAAGTTCACTTTCTACATGAACTAGTTCATAGTTCAGTTCACAAATTTTAAAATGAACTAGTTCAGTTCATAGTTCATACTTCAAAATGTTGAACTAAGTTCACAGTTCCAAAAATGAACTTTTCTTGTTCTTTTTTTCCGTATGTTGCTGTGAGCTATTATTTTTCAAAATTATTGCCACAGCCCTTATAGAACCACAGACAGTAATTATATTTTATCAGTTTTAACACTGAAACTATGCGTCAGATTTCATCTTCATGTCCAATTTTGAATCCTTATCCAACCAGGGTTTACAGTACATTAGCATTGAGGGGACAGCATTTCCCCATTCTTGCTTTAACGCTTGTTGCTGTCCATCCAGTCCACACTAGTAGCAGCTACAGCTTTCACCCCTACAGTATATTCTCAAAAACATGAGGAAAAATGAGCTGCTTGAATGGTCTTCTTTAAATTTACAGTAGCCTACATATATTTACAATTTTCCTATACATAAAAAAACAACTATCCCGAACCCCCCAAAACCTGCTTTAGTACAGTGTGATGTCCTACCTCCTTGCAAAAATGTTATTTTGTAATTTTTTTGTCTGATTTCTGTCTGTAATGTTTTTAGTTGACCAAAATATAGTCAGTGAAAAGTACCCAACTTTGAGACGCGATATCTCCGGCTATCATTAATCCACATGGACAAACCACTACTCATTATTTGCATTGGCATTATTTTATCAGTGGAACTCCCTCTTCCCAACCAGATTGGTACCATGTTGGTATTGTGCAGCTACATCATTGCAGAGTTGCTATTTTGTCATTTTCACGTCCTACTTCCTGTCTGTAATGTGTTTAGTAAGAAAGGCAAAGTAAAAAAAAACATGACCAACTTTGAGGCACGATAGCTCAGGCTCTCATAAACCCACATGGATGACTCATTGTTTTCGGCTGATCTTCGGCTTTCCAACAGTACCAAGTGCTTTAGTTGCCAACATGTACTGTTCGTGAGATAATCAATAAATTTGTTAAAAGCTTGCCGTTCACAGACACCAGAATGAACGAGTTCACAGTTACGTTCATCAGGCAGTAATACAGTGGCCTACGTTCAGTTCACGTTCGCCCAAAATATGAACGAGTTCATGAACAATCATTCAATGAACGTGTTCAGACACAACACTGTCCATGGTAGACCATCCCCTCCTGAACTTACTCTGTGCCCCACTCACAAATCCCCTAACCTCCAGAAAATACATCAACCTATTCACCACCATCTTCTCCATCAACTTACACATATTAGAGGTCAAGGCAATAGCCCTCTAACTGGATGCCCTAGATGCCCTTACCCGGTTTCACAAACGTTAACACCACTGCACTCTTCCACCCAGCTGCTAGAATCCCAGTCCTCCTGATCTTATTAAACAACCGTAACACTGCGTCCTTCACACTGTCTGGAGCATTCTTCACCATTACATAACACACCCTGTCCTCACCAGGAGCCATCCTCCCACATCGCTGAAAGGCCTGGGTTCAACTCATACGTATCAAATTCTGTATCAAGCGCATCCCCTGACTCCTCCCTTCTCTCCAGAACATCATCATCATGTGCACGTAACATTTCCACCCACCACCTCCTCCTACAGTCAGACCCCCTTTTAGTACCCGGAATGCTACGTCCCTTTCCTTCACTGCCCCTGTACACTCAGCCATCCACCAATTATGTCCCTTTGTCTGCAACCTCAATCTCATCTGTACTGTACACAGTACCGGGTATTGATCACTCCCCACCGTGGTGACTCTGATCAGACCCAATCATACCTCCCTGCCATGGAGGCCAATACTAACATCAAGTCCAGGCATGATTCTGTACCCCTAACCACATTCACCCTTTGTCCCCTCATCATACACACACACCAGTCCCCAGCGAATCATGAAGTCCTCTACTGTCTTTCCATTATCATCAGTCCGAGCACTACCCCAAATCTCATTATGGGTGTTAAAATCCCAACACCACCCGTGCACCCCTGCATTTCCCATCGATCCTGTCCAGCTTCTCCAACACCAGCGGCTCACACCGATTATAGAATTAACAAATAATGACACTACCCCCACCACAGAGTTTTACACCCATTCAAACAACCTATTCTACAACCAGCTCTCTATAAGCCAACCCCTCCTATAGAAAGGTAGCACAGCCGAATGGATCGAACCCCTGGGATCACAAAATCCAACCGAGGTTTGAGCCACGTCTCTTATACACATACTACATTTGGCAGGTCCAATAACTTATACAACACCTTCTTAAATTTCTGTCCATTAGCTGCTAGGCTGCTGGCATTCCACTGTAGTATCACCACAGCCATATTAAAAACTAGTACGATTATCTCCATCAACCTTTGTTCAAATCAGCCTTTCATGCATCATTTCACCAGCAATTCTCAGGAACTGTTTAGCCGCACGGACCACCAAATCTATACGGGCCGACCTCTTCTTAACCTGCTCACTAATATTCACCACTACACATGAACGTCACAATGTCGACGCTGTCTCTGATCCCTCAGCTTACATCCTTCAGAACCTTGCTGACCTGCCCTCCTTGCAGCCTCTGTATTCGTTCCACCCTGAACCTCTGAATCACAGCTGCCTCCTACTGCTCCATGGCCTATACAGCACTATGGCCCCCTCCACAATTTTAGCACTTAACACTAACCTGCTCCCCACACTTACCATATTAATGTGGCCCCCCACACATTGCACATTGCGCCTTGCCCTTACACACAATAGCCACATGCCCCATGCGCTGACACTTATAACACCACAGCGGTGCTGGCACAAATTCCCTTACATAATAGCTAATGCACCTCCGCTGAACCAGTAACACACCCTCAAACTCCAAAAACACAGTTGGACTGTCAACACCAGGCTCCCTGTTCTTCCCATTCATCCTCACAGCACTGACCACCCCCCCTTCACCTCCTTCTGTTGCTTTGCCATCGTCACCTCTACCGGCACACCCGTAATCACACCTCTCAATGTTGCCCTACTGCCTGGGACATAACAAGATACCCTTCCCCCATTCAACTGAGTCAACCCCATGATTATTACTATCTGTGCACTATTGACAGCCACAATCAACACTCTTCCATTCCCTAAACACCTTGCATCCTTATCCCTGCCTATCTCTGCCGTAATCGCTTTAAACAGCGCTATAGGGTTCAGAAGTCTGCTTGTTGGCTCTGTAAAAGCCACCATAAGTCTAAGTCTCTCCCAGACACAGCACTTCTCCTGTTGTCAAGTTAGCCAAGTTAGCAGCTCTTTTGTGTGTGTGTGTGTGATGTGAGAATGAGAGGGCCGACTACCTTACATCTGCAGATCTAAGGTCTACCAAAGGCCCGTTTTCCATTCGTCCCCTTCACAGATGCGCACTAGATTGTAAGCTCTGCAAAGTTCCAATTTAGTGAAGTATTTGGCTCCATGTAATGACTCTCCTGTGGTGTGGATAATGGGTAATGGGTACCTGTATTTTATGGTGATCTCGTTCAGAGCGCGGTAGTCAATGCACACGTGACACCTTTTTTGACCTCGCTACCTACAAGAAAAGCATGCTCATCACTTTCTGGGGAGCTGGGCGTGTTTAAATGATCAAACAATTCTTAAAACTTCACACAACATACCATCACTCTATAATTATGCTTTATATTCTCAAGTTGTGTTAAGTGTAAATTTAGAAGTTGTCTGCATTTTTGACAGCAGCGCTTATGGAGATACCACACACACCTAATATTTTATTTATTTAAAATATACATGTTATGTATCAAAAGGAGTTAGGCTTCCCATTTTCTGTGTTTTCAGGGTGAAAGAGCATTTGTTGTTCATGCAAATATTTGTTAGGTCTATCGAGCACATTAGTGCAGAAAAAGCCATAGAACTTATCAACATAACACTTGGGCTAGCTCGACCCTGCTCTCTCTGATTGAGAGAGCTGCCTCATGAAAGAGACATTTAAAAAATTATTTCAAGTGATTTAGGAACATGGACAAATTATAGATATATGTCCTTGCTCCCCATTAAGTTAGATACAGTACAACATGTATAACAAGACACTGGAATGCAAATGTGTAAATATATTCCTTCCAGTAGTGTGTAATGGAATGTCACCTTAATCTTACCTGTCACTATTCCCTGGGATTACCAAAGTTGCACAAATACCCTGTATGAAATAGTGAA
>JACXGM010001135.1:10669-32352 GCA_016801145.1 Umbra pygmaea
ATGATGATAATGATAAAAAGCATGTTTGCAATACGTCTGCATCGCGTTGGAATAGAAAACAGAATACATGTAAAGATCCTTAACTTCTAAATCCGTGGCAGTGTCACGGAATTTTCGGACATTCCGTGGGACTGCCACGGACTTTGAAGTTAAGTGTCCGTGGTAGTATCACGGATTTCTAGGAGATCACGTTGGAAAAAACACACCTGTAAAACACATCTGTACTTCAAAGCAGGACTTCAGAGGCAAATGGCCTCAGAGGCGCAATGAAAGAACAGCCAAGAGTATAATGCTAGCTAGCCCAGAAGAAGGGAACAGGTGTGTCCTGAGAGAGTGAAAAAGAAAGAATGAGGAGAGAGATATAACAGCAGTGCAGATGACCCACATTGGTTCCCTTCCTCCCTGTGAATGCACAATGAGGCTGCTGGGCTTGTTAGCACTCGGGCGGGGTGAAAGGAGATGCACAGTCGGCTATCTCGGGCTAACCCCTCTGCAATTTTATTACACTTGTTTATTGCTCTTGGCAAACTCACGGCACACCAAGTATACTTTAGCTTCTAAGAGTAGGGTGGGATTAAAGAGGGACTGCTCCTTAGCATACCACAAGGAAACAGAGAGGGCATGGGCAGAAAAGGGAAGGAGAGGCAAATGACAGGGAGAGAAAGAGAACATGAATATCATGTTGAGTGACGAGCAGAAGCTTGACTCTGCATGAAACAATTTAATAAACGTAAGAGATAAATGGCCGGTAAATGCAAAATGTACACTCGCGCATCCACAAGCACAACAGATGTGAGTGGACAACTGTTCTCTTCTGTCCTCATGTAAGTGATCTCCAGCCACAATAAAAATGGAGAGGGATGTCCAAAATATTATCAGTTGTTATGTTTTAGCTGGCCTTAAAATAAACTGGGCTTGCCTGCAGGGAGGTAACCCCATGTTAGCAGTGATCCATCACAATGTGTGCTGTTTGTCTGACCTGCACTGCTCGGCCTCTCTTGTTTGCCCACGCACAAATGCACACATATAAACACAACCACACACACCAACACAACCACACACACCAATACACACCATCAGCTTCGAAAGGTCATGGAGGAAGAGAGCAGAATACTGTTGAATTTTAGGATACATTCTTTTGCGTATGTGTCTGCGTGGATGTGTGGTGAAGGAGGTCTGGACTATAGTACAGAGCACAATAAAGCAATCATGGCTGAATGTGGCAAAGTATAGTGTAGCGGCCAAATACCCCATCCTCATCTTCAGCCATGCACCTGACAGAGAGCTGTCCTGTCCCTGAGGTAGAGAAGCAAACAGACCAAACTAGGCCAGGAAATCATACCGCTAATTTAAATTCCCTGCCTAGGTCTGTGAAGAGCCTTCAGACCCTGTGAAGCGATGTGACTTCAGAAACAGAAAATGATATTACAGAAGATGTTTGCAACTACAATATTATATACTGGTCAACTCTTGGGTATCTAGGCATGGCATTGTGTCCCTGAGTGATTGGGCAAATATAACTACAGTAATAGTGTACTCTGATCTGTTAACCTTTACAGTTAAAACTTGCGAAGAAGGGTGTTTTACTGCTTTGATTACCCTGGTCATTTGATGACCCTGGTCAAGACGTGATCAGATTCTGCAACAGCATGCCAGCATAAATGGCAGAAAAATGTTGCAGTAGTTGACAAGTTAGGAAAAAAATGTTTTACTTTTTATTTAATTTTACTGGGCTTGGAAAAGAAAGAGTAATGGCACAAGACCAAATATACAATTGTATGCAAAAGTCTAAGCACCCCTGACAATTTCAATGATTTTCATTTAAAAATAATTGGGTTTTGGATCAGCAATTTCATTTTGATCTATAAAATAACTGAAGGAGACAGTAATATTTCAGTAGTGAAATGAGGTTTATTGGATGAACAGTAAATGTGCAATATGCATCAAAACGAAATTAGACAGGTGCATATATTTGGGCACCCCAACAGAAATATCATATCAATATTTAGTTGAGCCTCCTCTAGACACTTCCTATAGCCTGCAATTAGTGTCTGGATTTGGATGAAGGTATTTTGGACCATTCCTCCTTGCAAAACATCTCCAGTTCAGTTAGGATTGATGGTTGCCAAGCATGGACAGCCCACTTCAAATCACGCCAAAGACTTTCAAGAATATTCAGGTCTGGGGACTGGGAATGCCATTCCAGAACATTGTACTTGTTCCTCTGCCAGAATAGATTTTGAGCAATGTTTGGGTCATTGTCTTGTTGAAATATCCAGCCCCGGCGTAAGTTCAACTTCGTGACTGATTCCTCTACATTATTCTCAAGTATCTGCTGATATTGAGTGGAATCCATGTGATCCTCAACTTTAACAAGATTCCCAGTACCGGCACTGGCCACACAGCCCCACAGCATGATGGAACCTCTACCAAATTTTACTGTAGGTAGCAAGTGTTTGTCTTGATGTTCTTTTGCCGACATGCATAATGTCTCTTGTTATGACCAAATAACTCAATCTTTGTTTCACCAGTCCACAGCACCTTCTTCCAAAATGAAGCTGGCTTGTCCAAATATGCGTTTGGACATGTAAATTGGTTTGTGGTGTGTGTGCAGAAAAGTCTTCTTCCGCATCACTCTCCCATACAGCTTCTCCTTGTGAAAAGTGTGCCTAATTGTAGAACGATATACAATGACAACAACTGCAGCCAGATGATATGGGCTGTTTTTGACCATTCTCACCATCCTTCGCCTTTGCCTCTCCGATAGTGTACTTGGCCTGACACTTCTAGCCTTAACAACTACTGTGCCTGTGGTCTTCTATTTCCTCACTATGTTCCTCACAATGGACACTGACAGCTTAAATCTCTGCGATAGCTTTTTGTAGCCTTCCCCTAAACCATAATGTTGAACAATCTTTGTTTTCAGGTCATTTGAGAGTTGTTTTGAGGCCCCCGTGTTTCCACTCTTAAGAGGAGAGTTGAAGAGAATAACAACCTTCAATTGGCCACCTTAAATACCTTTTCTCATGATTGAATTCACCTGTCCATGAGGTTCAAGGCTTAATGAGCTCACCAAACCAATTATGTGTTCTAATTAATCAGTGCTAGGTAGTTACAGGTATTCAAATCAACAAAATGACAAGGGTTCCCAAATTTTTGCACTTGATTCATATTGCACATTTTCCGTTAATCCACGTACCCCATTTAACAACCAAAACATTACTGTGTCCTTCAGTTGTTTGTTAGATCAAAACACCAAATCATTTATAAATGAAAATCATGGAAATTGTCAGGGGTGCCTAAACTTTTGCATACAACTGTAAGAAGAAGATGCACAATAATCTTTTTTTTACCCCACCCTCCCTCATATATTTCCCCCAGCTGAAAAGAACATTTGTCCCTGTCCTCAGTCAACCTCCCATGACAAGCACAAGGCAAATTAAGAAGCATTGTGTCAGTCTTTAAAAACACATTTCTTCAATATATACTATTTTACTATATCACCACCGATGGCTTTGAGCATATCGTTTGTGGTTGATTACATATTTTTATATTGCCACAATTCCAATTATTCAAACAATTCTTTTCTACTTCTGATGCTTCATTCAATCCACCATTTTGCTCTTGACTAACAAGAATACACTAGCTTCCAAACTACACCACAGTGCCACACAGTGGAGGAGGGAAAGACAAAAATCACATTAATGAATGAATGTTTGATTTAGCATTTAGTGCTTTCAGCAGGCATGATCTTTACCTGTTTAAGTTTGAACTCTTCCCAAAGGGAAGCATGGTGATTCAAATCTAAGTGGTGCTTGCCACTCACAAATGAGTCCTCAGCATTAATGCTGAACCACATTCTGCTCAGTCATGTTAACATGGCAGCAGAGGTAGAAAAAAGCACCTTTATTGATCCTGTGTGCTCACCTCTCGGTTTTATTAGAAAAAATTAATCCTACTGCGTGCTCCTAAGCCGAGCCCACCAGCCTGCCTGCCAGGTGTAGAGACAGCAGCCAAGGAATACGGCCAAAATATAAAACAGTAATAAAATGTGCTTGATGCTAAAAGTATCATATCAATAGAGTGTTATAGCTTGCTGACAGGTAAACAGTGCCAGCTAAAAATAAAAACCCAGTGAAACTCAGAAGTTTCCTGTGGACAAACACCCTCTCCCGCATGTCTCTGTGTATGCCCCATAAGAAGAAAATACTACATTCTATAAAACTTCACTATAAACAGCCAGGAACTATAAATCCAAGTTAGAAATTATTAGCAAAAACCAATATATCTATGGACTTGCTTGTGATTCCTAATAAAACACCCTAGTTGGGGTGACCTTATAAATATACAGCCTATTATAACAGGAAATAATACCATTTATTTCCAATTGACTCATTCCTGAGAGGAAACCACACTTCTTTGAATAGACTACCTTACGTAGCTCAGCAATCCATCAATTATTACTGTTTATTACAAAAGATGTAAAATAAAATATCTTGCCACCTGAAACCATGTCGAACACACATCGTACATTTTCAGTGGGGCAAACAAAACGTTTTGTTTTCAAAAAGCTTTTTTTTGGAAATGGCATTTGAATCTGTAAACTTTCATTTTAGATGAATAACAAAGCAGTGGGGAGTTGTAAATATGAAAATAAAATGTAATTTATGAACCTAGACAAAAGATCTGGAAAAAAAAGTCAAATTAACTGCAGAAACAAGATGACAATGACAAAAATGATTTGTATGAAGCACAATGCGATCTGTCTGCAGTGAATTGTTACAGAATATGGTATTTTTTTCCCCGCAATGTTCATGATGTTTTCATCTGCTCAAAGTTATTAGTAGGCTATTGTTTGTTAATGTTAACCCAAACTGCTTGTTTTGCTTGTTTGGTAGTACACTAGGCTACAATAAAAACGTTGGCTCTGTTGGTTTAAATGTTTGCAGTAGTGTTGATTAGAGCTGCCCTGCCCTATAAAAGCCACTCACAAATTTTCCAGCCCTAAATCACATTGAATACGTTCTATAGGGAACTATTTTGTAAAACCGAAATATGTCAAATATGAACGTATGAGAGGGTCAATTACGTTTGTAGGGAACTAAATTGAACACTCGAATGACGTTAAATATGAACATATGAAGATCATGAAGTAGCATGTAAATAGCATAATTTTTGCTAGGGTGAAGTTCGGGGATGGTGGATGGGCGTATAAATCCGCGACTTGCATGCCAGTGTTCGCGAGTTCAAATTTAGACCGGCACTTTGTGTGTTTTGATCTACATTGCTTGCGTCATGCAGACAGGCGATTGTCGGTTTTTGTAATGTTAACCCTAACCTTAATTCTAACCTTAACCTCAGTAACGTCCTATCTAACCTTAACCGTTAGTAACCTCATGCCTAACCTTAACCGTTAGTATCCTCCTACTTAACCTTAACTGTGAATGAGGCATATAACGTAATTTAGGTTTTCAAAATAGTTTCCTGAGAACGTAATTTGAGAGAAATTCTGAGATGTACGGTTGAAATGTTCGGTTTGCTATCCACAAGATGCATTTACATTTTAGTAATTTAGTACTAAATTAGTACTAATTTAGTAAATTTAGTACTTATCCAGAGCAACTTACAGTGAGGAACGTAGGGTAAAGAGCCTTGCTCAAGGACACAAGTTGGGAATCAAACAGGCAACCTTCCAACTACAAGTCTGCCATCTGATCCCTCACATTTTCTGATGTGAACCATGATTTGGAAATCTCAGAAAACCTAAGATTAAGACTTTTTGACTTGCATGAAACAGTTACACACAGAGATACACAGTGTCTCTAAACATCTTGATGTTAATCAGTCCAGGATAAGACAAACTGTCTATAGATGGAGAAAGTACAACACTGTTGCTACTCTCCCTGGGAGAGGCCCCTGCAATGATGCATGCAGGAGCACTGTGCAGAATGATCAATGAGATTAGGAAGAATCCTAGTGTCAGCTACAGACTCTCTGAAACATGCAAACTTTTCTGCGGAAGAGTCTTACTTAAAAATACTAAATAAATATTGAGTTGATGGGAGGACACCATGGAAGAGGCCACTGCAAAAAACATTGCTGTATGTTTGCAAAAGACAACATGGATGTTCCAAAATGCTACTGGCAACGCCTTCTATAGACAGAACAAAGTTGAGTTGATTCAACAGACAACACTATGGGCCCTATCTTGCACCCGGCGCAACGCAGACGCAAGTGTCTTTGCTAGTTTAAGACCGACACAGTTGTCAATTTCCCATCCAGCGCCCACATCGTTTAAATAGCAAATGCAGCTGCAGCCATCTTTGTGCCTCCCTATCTTGAGGCAGCGAGAAGTGATCGCGCTATGGACCAACAAAACCTGGTCTGATGTCAATAATGCATGCTTTTCATTGTTATTTTAACAGCAAATTAGTCAAATGTGCCTAGGCTTATGCAAAGCGCATGCACAGTATGCTTGATACCACACACACACACACACGCACACACACAGGGAAGCACATTAGCACACAAACATGCAAAAAATTACAAATAAATATTACGGTGCAAATCTGCCATCATAATAGGAATGCGCCAAGGTACAAACGCGCCTGGGTCTTAAAGGGAATGGGAGATGACACTGTGATCGGTTTATTGCATGTTACGCCCAAAAGACACCTATTAATTAATGAAGACACTAAGTACAACCCTTTTGAACCATGCGCCCGGCACATGGACCCTTTTTTCCGACATCAAAGTAGCAAAAGAGGAGTTGGACACACCTTATAAGCACCTGCACCATGTGCTTTGTGCCATGCGCTTTGATCGTTAAAGTAGGGCCCTATGTGAGGAGAAAAAATGGCACAGCACCCCAACAGCACCCCAACATCAAAACCTCATCCCAACTGTATTGTGAAGGGGTCATCATTGTATGGAGCTGCTTTGCTGCCTCAGGGTCTGGGCAGCAATCATCAACAGAACAATAGATTTCTAAGGCATTTTGTAGAAAAATAAAGTAATCTGCCAATTAAAGATCAACAAAAGTTTGATGATGCAACAGAACAATGACCCAATGTACAGAAATTAATGCAAAACAGAATGGCTTGAACAGATACAAATATGCCTTCTGGAGTGACCCAGTCAGAGTCCTAACCACAACTGTATTGAGATGCTGTGGCATGATCGCCAAAGAGCGATTCACACCAGACATACTAAGAATATTGCAGAAATTAAACTGTTTTGTAAAGATGAATGTTTAAAAATTCCTCCACATACTTATTCCACCCTGCAACGTCAATGTTTACACAGTATGTTCAATAAAGACATGAAAATGTGTAATGCTTTGTCTTTAATTAGTTTAAGCAGGCTGTGTTTGTCAATGTTTCTTATTTTTAAAATCAGATAACATTTTTGTAGGTAATTACATATACTGTTTCGTGCCACTGTATAAATATACTGTGTATACATACATTATATGAAACTGTTGTATTTGCCATGCATCACAATTTTTAAGCAGAAAGCGATAAACTGCACATTTTTAATACTTTGTCATCGGCTTTTGAGAGTAGTGCTACCTAGAAAGCATGTAAATGGTGGATGTGTTTGTCAAACACGTGCACATTATTTGGGTTCACTACTGTGCACACACTTTACGTACAACTGTATACATGCAAACGTTACAATTGATTTAAGACCTATCCCATATGAACACCCGACATCCACTGTATTCCAATACAGAATCCAGAAAGAAAAGAAAGCCAAACCTGATGTTTTATTTATCAAAGCAAATGTACAAAAGGGAATACATGTTCTACTGCAAAATCTGCCCAATTAGCCCTTCAGAAAAGAAGTACCCTGTCTGTGATCCTGGCATGCTAAACAACTGTAGCCCTCACTACAGACTCATCTGAATGTAGACTCACAGCACATCTTCCTTCATTTAAGAAATGATGCAGGAGAATGCCTAGCGCTCAAGGCTACTTAGCACACTTAGCCGTCAAAAACCCACAGGAAGCTTGTGTACACTACCTGCTGACAACTGCCTCTAAATTAAGCCATCATTTTGCTAAAAGACACACAATGTGCTTTTGTTCTAAATGAGGATAATTGCCTCTGGAGGATTTACAATAGGTGAATGATGTGATGCAAACATCCAGATGAGAAGAGAATAGACAGGGAAAGTCATACAGGCCCTCCATTATGTCACCACATCCCCAATCTTATGTGTTAATGATGCAACAGCCAGGAATTTCTGGACACTTGTTCCCTGGCGACGGCTCGGCTGTCTGTAAGGGGAGGAAATAACCATGCTGAGAAGGAGACATAAGAGTGGCCCACAGAGGGGAGGGATCATCCAGGCGGAGGACACTGCAACTACCTGGTGCTGTGCCTTTAAAGAGCCAAGCTCCTCCTCCATCCTCAGAGTCACAGCAGAGCAGCAGAGCGAGTGGCGCTGGCAGGAGCCTGAGCCCCACCATAAACCCTGGCATCAGCCTAGCTTCATCCGGCAGTCAGCGAGGACACTCCAGGGTGCAGGGGCAGAGAGACAGGGAGGAAGACAGAGAGCGAAAGAGAGATAGAGACAAGCATCAGGAGCTGCCTCTGTAGGGCTCTGACTGATACAGCTCCTTTCCACAGAACTGCACGCAGCCGCGTCGTGTTGCCTTCTGCTGCCTTCCCGAAGCCGGCAGACTTGACGAGAGCGGCGGGTGGCTTCTCCTTTTCCACAGCATCGCCACAACTGTAGCATCTACGGCCGAAACAGCTTTGGCCTTGGCGTCATCGGCCGCAGACGGATATATACTAGGCTCCTGGTCACATTCAGCCTCCTCCCTGCTGCTGTCTCAGAGCGGTGCTGTCAGGGCCGTTCCTCCCACCCACTCCCCTTCTGCCTCCTGCCTCCTCCTCCAACCTGCCTCCCTCACATCTCCGTCCTCCACAGGCTCTGGTTTCTATGCTTCCACTGAGCCACGGCTCTGAATGAATCCTTCCCCCTCAGACTGGAGCTGCTTCTGGAAGACAATAAGTGAGGTAGGTTGAGAGAAAGAGCTATAAAGTGTGTGTGTGTGAGTCAGTATGAATATTGCTATAGAGATTGAGACCGCAAGAGAGCTGGCAGGAGGTATGAGGCTTGGATGAGCCTGCTGTGCAATCAGTCAGTAACACTAAGGAGCATATAGTGTGTAAGTCCTAGAAACAGCTACTATCTGCTGAGGTGAAGATAGTGTGTGTGATGTTCTGTATATGCCGTGTCATATCGAGATGCATTTTCATAGGCGCTACAAAATTGTCAAGTTCGAACACCGCAGTTAATTCCTGTCGATGTCCCTTGCTCTGCCTCCATCCCTCCTCTCTCCCTCCTTCCCATCCCGCTCTTCCTCGCTCCATCGCTGTTGTGTACTATTTGCAGGGCTGCTGAGCCTAGAGAGGAGAAGAGAGAGGGATAACAAGACCGAGAGAGAGCTCTGCTTTCCTCCCCGTCTCTCCAGGTGCCATGTGTGATTGGCTGGCTTGGCCTTTGGCAGTAGCATCAACCTGGATTCTCTGTCCTTCTCTCCCCCCTGCCTATGCCTGGGCTCCGTCTGTCCCTGGGGATGTGCTACTGGGATTTACCTCCTAATGCTGGATGGCAACTGTGTGGTGCTCACTGCCATATAGAAAACTCTCCACTGTGCGAGCGAGACACAGATAAATAGCTACGAAATAATGAATCAATCTGAACAACCGGGAAGACTGCTGGATTCCCTTAGCAACCACTGAGAGAGCGAAGTGAATTGTCTCCTTTTTCCGTCACTGGTGTTGCTCAAAGAGGTGTTCTGGGAGAAGCTCAGAGGACCAACAGTCACAGCTGACAGTACATGAGACTTGCATGAGCTTAAAGGACGTACTTGTGGCCTGAGGGGATGCTTCTAGTTCTTTTTTATCATTCTTCAATTTATAATGATTCACGTTTTCCTCACCAATTTATCCTTTCATCCTGCTATCTGGAATAAGCCCTGCATCTAAAGAGGAGATTGGACATTGTTCTCACACACACACACAAACACACACGCACACACGCACACACACACGCACGCACACACACACACACACATCCCTCCTGCCATTCTTTGTCCTCTCTGACGAGAGTTGAAGGACACATTTCGGTCATCATCTGAGAATAAAATGGATACATGTAGAAGTGTCTTTTGATGTGGGAGGGTTCTTTATTCCTACAAGATTAGTGAATCTTCACTTCCAAGAGGAAGAGAACACAGCACAGAACACAGGAGGGACATCTTGTGTTTTTTCAAACGGATTTGTCCTAATTTCTCCCTAAAAAAGACAAAAGCCCCAACGAGGCATATATTTAAAAGGCAAAGCTTGTACCTACTGCCCACCAATAATGTGTAACAATATCATAACAAAATGAGCAATTGCTGGAAGTTATATTTTTCTATTAACCTTGGATATTCTGCCCTACAGTGGAGGTTGAACACAAGCCCTTTGCTCAGGTTGACAATCTGGGCTGTACCTACTTTTTTAATGTAACCTGGCTGCCGCACAAAGTCAATCCATCATACCCGTTAAATATGATTGTTGAGGAAGAAGAGTGGAAAGGACTTCCTCATACAGACGGGCAATCTAAATAAATCTTAGAAATCCTTCTAAGTGACTGGTGCAAACAACTCTAGTGACATATGAAATGAGTAGACTTCCGAGCTCTACATTATTATCTTCCTTTTTTTCCACACACAATATAAGCATATAGTTTACTCTACCTGTTCCGTGGATCTAATTTACTTGTTTTTTTTTATAATTCTTTGGGCATCTCTTTTGGCATTATCCATCCTGGAGCCATGGATGGCGAAGGGTAAGGCCAGGGGTGTGAGCGCTCAGGCCAAGGAAGGTCTTTTGGCTGTCCGGGTGCTTTTAAGATGTTGAGGTCTCCCTGCGTGGCTGGGGCCCCTGTTCGGATCAGTAGCACTGAGGCTCCTTGTAGCCAGAGACATGGACCCCGACTCGGCTCCCCCCCGCCCTCAGCCTCAGCCAGCCGGCCCCTGGCCCCACGTCAGCCTGTGAAGGATGTCCCTCAGCAGAGCTTCGGCCCGGGACACCTCTGAGACCCCCAGCCAGACCCCCAGAGAACGCATCCGCAGCCACATGAAGATGGTGATCAACCAGCTGGACGGCATTCTCAAAGAGCTCAAAGATGTGGCCAAGGAACTCCGGGAGGTGAGAGATTGTAACAGGCTGCATGCATCACTCACTCAGCTTACTGGGTGGGGGGGGGACTGGGGGAGGAGGCAGGTGGAGGGAGATGGGGAAGTAATCCCTTGAGAGGATTGCATTGAATGAAGTTTAAAGGTTGTATTTTACATAACGCTTTTCATTAAGATTTTGATGCAGTATTTTATAAAAGTCTATTTAAATAGGTATTGTATTTATAGAGAGACATTACTCAGGCCACCAAATAGTTTTTTGAGTTGAAACAGAAACACAGAGAAAGGAGGAGGTGTGCTTAGGTAAGACACAGGACTTTTACTGCACTAGTTATGTAACCATGTTGATAGCAGCTGAATTTCTACTGTCTTTTCACAACTGCCATGGTAACACCATGAAAAGATGCTGTGTATCAAAAGCACTAAAACAAAAACCCCAAAAGCTATATGACGATCCTAGTATGTAAAAATGGGGTTCTCTACATTGAAGCATTGATATTACAATACAGGATAGACGAGTGTGTGTGTTTGGTGTCTGTACAGTTCCATACATGTGTATCTACACAGGTCAATGTAATGCAATGTGATCATAACATCACTGTCACAGTAAATTCAGTATAGGCTCCTCTGCAATACCCTTCCCTCGTCTTGTAAATCTCCTCAGAAAACGGAAAGAGAGCAAGACGTTCTAATTAAACCTCTCCTCCAGTGCTCTCTTTCTCTTGCTCTCTTCTCCTCTCTGTCTCAATAGTGGCACTCTGACACATCCCCCTCTGCCCCCACCCTGGCTGTTATCAGCTGCCTCTCAACCTCTATCTGATCCAGGGGCTAGAGCCCTGGTGACCTGGAGACCCATGTGGGGATAGTCTGATCAGACCCAGGGGACGTAGGAGGGAGAGGGGTCATAACTCACCCCCCCAACCCCCGAATCAACTCCCCCCTCGTTGGTGTGCTCAGCTGGGGAGTGGTGCGGGCCATGGCTCACACAGCTCACGCTCAATCTGGGTCTAGAAAACAAACCCTCTGGGTGCACCAGTGATTGATGATTATGAGACGCCTACAAGTGGAATAATGCTGGCTAGAGCTATTTATAAACAAAAAACACTAGCTACCTCTGACAACACTAACACATATTACTATTCTTATTTCAGAGCCCCATTAGTAAGGCGTGTGTACAGCAGCCGATGCATCATCCAGTCTAAGGGAAAGAAAGATAACCATTGAAATTGGTAGCAAGAGATCGCATTAGCCAAAACAGTAGTAGTGGCAGTAGTATCAATATTGTGCAGTTTGCTAATACATTGAATTGTGAACTCTATTAAAAGCAAAATGTTAAAAGGAACCCCCCCCCAAAAAAATGCATTAGTGCTCAGTGTACCAGCAGATGCATGGCTACCTAATGTTCTGTAAAATCTCTAATTCTTGGTCACATTGAATAAATAACATAATAGATAACATCTGTCACAGGAATAAATCATAAATGAATCCCCCAACGCCTCCAAAAGAAATATATACATATATACATACAGTATGTATATATGTAATGAATTACCTATGTAAAAACTAAATTCAAGAAGTCAAAGTAATGTGGAGAGGGACTCCGGACTGGGTGGAATTTGTCAGCATTGGAAAAAGGTGTTTGGAGATTCACAAAGGGCGATTCCAGTGGCAGAGGTACAGTCGAGAGGATTATCTCCATAGGTCCAAAGGGAGCTTGGCTGATTTCAGAGCTCTCAGGGTTAAATGCCAAACAGAGTACCAGTCATTCCCAGTCAGTCGGCACGCTGTGTACCTGCTTATAAGAGACTCTCCACAGCTGAGCCCTTGTCATGCAGCAGAGTTTGTGGCCCTTGGTCCAGCCCTACATACAGATGTGGATTACCGTATATTTGACGTCATAATGTACTTGTACTCAATCAATAACTGCCAGTCAGTTCACACCTACACATAGGTTATTATTAAGGGACAGCATCCAAATTCGATACTGATTGTATACAGTACATGTCAATCTAATGTTTTATTTCAACAACATAAATAGATACACTTACCTTTGACTGCAGTTTGTTATCAAAACATTTGTAAGCATGTTATGAAACATATTAAGACATTTCAAACCAACTCATGTTACATCTCATTCGAGATAATGTCTCTGCATTAAATGTTAGACCCACCCACATAAATGGGTTGACAATGAAGCTGTCTATGACAAAAACGAATAGATGAACTCATTTATGACACAGTGGGGAGACAAGTCTAAAATGTAGGGAAACAACATTATCCAGAATGAGATTCTGATGTAATATTTTGGCTTTGAAGTGTTTTTAAATATATTATAACATGCTTAGACAGTTTCACAATGTAATGTGAAATTATTTTAAAACATGACAATCTATGTTCTCTGTAATAAAGCAGAAAAAAACTTTTGGGGGAACAACTGCAAGCCAGGCAAGACTGAAAATCAAGCCACATGTAAAAACATGTGAGCATATCCTTTAAAATCAATCATTGGCTGTCTCAGACATGCTGTAAAGCCACAGCAGGGGAGGGTATTGTCAGGTTTGACAAAAATATGAAATCATAGTCGTCAAATAATTTAAAAAAAGGCGATTTGAAAAAATGTCTTGTTTACTTAACTACTTTGGAAAATGTGTTAATTACATTTAAACTTCTTGATGAAACACTTTCTTATGTAAATTGGATATGTCATAGACGACAAACTACTGAAACGGTTTAATATAAATTATAATGAATTAAACTTGGAATTTTAATGAATTTGGGAGGCCTGCTGCCAAAAAAAAGAAAAGAACATCTTACAACACAGGATTATTTATTTCCAGAGATAATGTGTGACTTTTTTGGGGGGATGGATCTATTTACCTAACATATAATTTGACCACTAGCAAACCTCAGCCTTGACAGGTTAATTTTGAAGGTGAATAGTTTGACAAAACTGTGCACAAATCAACAGCCACATGACATTAAATGACATGAATAGTTGCAATATATGTAGTTAGCTACTCTACAACACAGGTAATGGAACTTTCAGAGAGGTTAAAGGGAAGAGATATCAGTGTCATGGCAGGACCACAGAGCCAGCAGGAAATATTGTGTGTTTGTTGGCAATTACCCTATAGTGAAGCTAGATCCACAGCCTTGCCTTGTCTCAAGTCAGCCATGGGTTTGTGCTGAAGGTGTGAAGACAGGAGAGAAGATGTGATGTTAGTTGATTTGAAAATGGGGTCACAAGAGGAACTCAAAAATAAATACTGCTTGGTACATAGAATTAGGGTTTCGTGAGTAAGCTCTGGTAGGCATTAAATGAGGTTGTAATAAACAGAGTGGTTTCTGTTTTCATCCAACAAATGTGCCTCCAACCTTTTAGCTGTTTAAGCTAGAATATATTATGAACCACTGATAGATGAGAACAGAGCAGACAGGAACAGGCAGTAAATCAGATTGGGAAGAAAAACATAATCTATGAAAATGTTTGTTTCTACACTCAAGATTATAATGGCTAAGGCTGTTCCATTATGATTTTTCTGAATTCACCAGACCTTTCAATCATTGCAAACCTTACATCCTTCTGAATTGTATAAAAAAATTGTCATAGGTCCGTTAAAAAACAAATAATAATAATTGCTACACTAAATGGTTATGTACTGTAGAAACGGTGTAACAGGCCAAGAAACGGGAACCCCTAAGCTATTGGGAGAAGTAATTTCAACCACTGCCATTTAAGACATTAGCACAAAGGTGCCATTGATCATATATACATCCCAAAGAAAAATGTGTTACGCTGGCTATAGACTCTCCATGCTTTTGATTTGAACATTACCATTGAAATGTGTCACATCTGTGAAGCCCATTATGCCATATGACAGCTACAATAAAGTTGAATGTAAAAGGACTCTAAAATCTAATACACTGATATATTCTCCACACATCAACATCAACAGCAGCTGTAGGGGAATGCATTAATTTGGTTATCATGTCAACTTTATCCTTAGAATCTCTGACGGCAAAAAAACGAAAGGGCTATAAATGAAAACCAAAGCAAAACATCCTCGGCTATTTGCAGTATGAAATATTCCATTTGTTAAAACTGAATCCCAATGAATAAAAAGCCATTTCAAATAGCTAAGCAATTGCAAATGTAAGAGAACATCCATATTGGTTATTAGAGAGATACAAGACTGGAAAATTGAAAGCATTAAATTAGGCGGGAAGGACAGAAATTACATTGCAATTCTGAAAGAAATAGCATGAGAAAGAGAATGAAAGACAGAAAAGAGAGAGGAGAGGAAAGATAGATGGAGAGAGAAAGAGAGAGGGGAGAAAGAGAAGTATTTCAATGGAAACAGTAGAGAATAGGCAACTGTTACTATGTGGAGGTAGTCATTATGTTGAATCTACGAAAAGCAAGCAGAGGGCAGAACATTCCCATGCTTGGTGAGAGGAAAACAGAGGTAAGGTGGCCATGAAAACCAGCAGAAAGTAATAAAGCAGCCAATGAGAGTAGTGAATAAAAGACGACCAAGAGCAATTATTACTGGCAGTGTATAGTACAATGTGTACTGTTTCCTAGAACTCAGAGTCTGGCTGCCCAATCATTGATGTGGAAGAGTAGGACAGCCATCTCTATCGATCATAAGCAGATGGTATGGTAGCTTGCTTGCCTCACAGCAGATCCACTTCATAAGCGTGGCTGTGGAGATTGGTTGTTATTGTGCAGCATTAGTCTGTACCAGAGACGGAGCACGATTGCATCAGCAACATCACTATCTGTCTTCTTCCCCAGGCTCTCTCTGTTTCTCTAAAAATTGTTCGTTTTAACTCTACAAGCTAAGCTGGCAATACTGGACTATACCCATTCATATGCAATATTGCATTAGTTTCAAATATAATTATTGCATTATGCAGGCTGGTAAAAAGGCTAGCAATTCTAAGTGTGCCTCAATGATCTTTGAGTATCTATGGTATTACATCTGATTCAATACTCCTATCGAGGGATCACAGAAAAACGATGAAAATGGTCAACTGAAATGTCATGTAAATTATGTGATTAAAATAGCGGTTACCAGCACGTTTATGTATGGAGGTGTGCCACAAACGCTTCATAGTTTGGATCGAACCGATGTGGTGGAAAAAAAGACTATAAACAGTTGGCTGCAGATCAGTCAGAGAGCCACCGGGCCAACATTCTGATTCAGTCAGGGCTGGGCACCACAGGGAGAATGGGGAGTCAGCACTCATGGCAAAAGCCACGGAGCTCGGCAGTGCGCAAATCTGTTACGCATGCAAAGATAGCCACAGGAAGCCCTAAACCAAAATCAAAGGCTGTCGTTGCCACAGGGAACCTATACCACTCCTCCGTTAGCTTTCCACTCTCCCTTTCGTCATGCTACGCAATGATGAGGCCATCTAACAGCTGTAGTATTAAAGGTCGGCCACTAGGTGTGCTGTCCATGTGACTTTTGTTGCCTAGCAGCATAGTTATGCATTGGTGAACCAGCCCAACCTCTGAGTTGTGATAATATGAGGATCAGTTTGAGAACAGGTGCCTTGATTTGAAAGGGCTTTGTGGAATTTGTTTAATATCTTCAATGGGTGTGTTCAAATGCCCCTGTGGCCACAAACTGATCATTTGTCAGCTCTGCTGGTTTCCTTTAGTCTACCTGAGAGCCCACTTATCACAAATCACTACCAGTCTCTGTGCCCTGGTGGATTGTTTCCCAGAAAGCAACTGTTTCCATTTTCATGCCAGCTCTTTAGGTTGGCTGCCTTCTCTAACCTGGCTTTCTCTTATGTTCTCCAGTGATGCTGGTAGAGAGTAGTGAGGCAATTAAGGGTAAAATGTGTCCAAGCTGAGGGGCTGGAGAATTGCTCACCAGCCGGAGTGTAGGAACATGGAGTTAACTGGGCTGTGCTTTTATCCCCACTTCAGATAAGGGATAGCACCACTAAACCTACCTTCCACATCTGGACCAAAGCATTTCCTGTAGCTTTACATTTAACTAAAGGAGAAAAAAAACAGGAGCGATGAAATACTAGGTCAATTTGTTCAACCTTGTCCAACCTCCTTTTTGTGCTGAGATTAAAGTATCCAATTTAAATCAGTGACATTGTGCTTTCAGCAGAGTTCTTGCTATTCCACACGTTAACACCACGAAAGGGTCATTTCAGTATTATCAGAACTGACCTCAGTAACCTCCTCATCTCTACACGTGTTCCTCATTCACGGTCACGTTCATTTCCATTCATCGACGTGGCCAGGTAGTGACCTTTAGATGACCTCTGTGATCAATAGCCAGTCTAGTGCCTCTTCAGAGCCGTCTACATAACGCACCTGTAATAAAAGAGAGAGGGATCATAGCAGTGGAATTCAAGGAGATCAAGATTTAGTGGGTTCTAACCTTGAGAGTGTGGCGTGGAGACAAGAAGCTAAAACTGCACAAGGAAGGCCAACCGTTCCCCAGAGTCTCTTTTACTGTGCACTGCTGTGGAGCTACAGCTTCTTTAAGATGCCAGACAGTGTATTGACCAGCCCGTCATGCCTGTAAGTCCCATTGGTTTATCCAGCCCATGAGCTCAGAGTTCACCTCTCCTTCTCAGCAGACCTGAGCGCGCTCATCATAGATCATGTGGGAGCTTCTGGTGGAAGCCCAGGCGGCGTACAGTAAACACATCAACATTGGCCCTTATATCAAAGCTGTCATCATATCAAATCAACCTTGTAAGCCCAGTAATTTTTCTAGATAGCCCAGCTATTTGTGACTTGATACCATTACATGAGGAAGTGGATTGAATGCTATGCATCTTTGTACAAAACGTGAAGCTGCAGCCCTTTCCATTCCCCCAGGGGAGGATAAAGGAGGGAGGGAGAGGCAGATAGAGATAATGGCTCCTCCTGCTGTACATCCTGGCGACAGACTGGGTGGAACAGCTTAGATCAATTGTTGCAATTGTGCTCGTGGGCGTGTTTAGGATTGTTTTGGCATATCTTTGTGCTGTGAATAAAACCAGTGGGTTGTAGTTAATGGTGTGAAAAATGGCATCTATTGAAGTGCACAAGCAGCCCCCAAGAATAGCTACATTACCTGATTGTCTGTGAGCATAATACACACAATGACGATAGAGCATTCACTGGACTTCCGGTCAAACATAGGGTTGAATCACTGTATGGAAAGGGCACAAATTCCAAAGAGGAAATTGGGCACTCAAATGCTATATAAACATGTCCAGAAATATGAGTAGCATCAGAAAGAAATACAGAATGTGACCTACATTCAAGAAACTGATTTCTTTCCCCAACGGCTTAGATGGGGGGGCAGCTAGATTACTTGTATTCATGTGGCTATAGCCAAACTGCATTAGTACAGTACCTCATTTGATATGATTGCTTATCATTAATCGACTCAATATGGAACAATCGCATAATGTGATGGTTCTGAGAATATCCAAAGCTTTATCAGAATGTAACTTGCAGCCTCGGACTTGTCAAGGTTGTCATTTCTGTCAATATTTTTGAAGGTCTACCAGATCTGAGAAGTCTGGTTCTTTTCTTGGTTATACAGTAATAATGTTTTAGATAACTCTCTTAGGAAAGCCTGCCATGTTTAACATTACACATATTCCAATCCTGTCATTTGCCAACAACCTTTCCTCGACCATTTAACATTTGCCTTGATTGTAAGGTAATCCCTGGCCCATTGCTCTACCTTTTAGCAGTACATGTCCCATTTTAGCTGATGCCCCGTTAAAAATGAATGAACCCGTTGATTTATTCATATTTATAGTTGATAGTTGTACAGCATACACACATAGAATGTGTCCCATGTTGGAAAGAATCCAAAACTGTGTTAGATGGTTCCATGTTTTCAGTGTTTACTTTGCAGAGCAGTACCCAAGAACATATCCCCTTCAATTGATTGATGCTTCAAACTACTGACAACGCTTGTTTTAGCAGTAAGTGTCCCGGACTGGTGTTCTATTCAAATGAACTAATCATTTGAGATTAATTTAAATTTTGGCTAGGAAGGCTTCAAGAAATAATGTAGGAATTATAATGGCAACCATTATACATCCACAAACATCAAAATGATGAATACAGCTGGATTGCTGAGCTTTCTCTTTAATCCTTTTAATTAACACCAACTAGTCTGGGATATGTTTTTTGTTAACATGTCATTCATTAACTCATATCTGTTCCTGAGGAACCTGTGAGCATATCTAATTACCATGTTCAATGTTTTGTAATTTAGCAGATACTGTGATGAAAAACTTACAGAAGCAATTAGGGTTAAGATCCTTAACAGGCAGTGGTGAGTTTCACAAAACCTCTAAATTACTAAGGTCCTTTTAACAAGGGACTAACTTATAGTCTCAATTCCAAACCTCCTGAACAGACAAATACTCTGAATTTGCAGTTTCAGTGGCCTTAAAAAAATGGATTGGCCTGGGTAAAATGTGATATTATTGTCCTCTTTTAACTTTTAGAGGCCCTGCATTTAGCATGTGTTTTCAAATGGCCTGTGTGTGACTTGTTGGGGTGGGGTTAGGATTCTTAATGAAAAATGTTGAATAATTCATGTTAGGCCTACAAAATACAGATTTCCTTTTTGAATTGATGATAAAGCTTTCATGACTTGTCTTACTTGGCCTTTCCACATGTTAGATTGTGTATTACATATTAAAAAATAAATGTACGCAGTAATTGAAAGTACTATTAATCAGCTCAGGAGAGCTATTTCTTTAGGAAGAACCCAAAGCTAATGGCTAAATTTTACCCTGTGGCTACTCTTCACATCAACAGTAAATGTAATGCAAATTATGTGAGCAGAGCTCAGCAGTCAGAAATCCACTTGTTCAGAGAAATATTTGCTCACCTTTCCAAGTGTTAAACCCTTTTTCACTGCATAGAATGTTCCATGTTCACAGCAAAACTACTCACCTCTCCATATCGTTACATTCAATATTCTGTTTTAAAGCATAAGTTGAATTGGCTACAAATACATTTTCAATTAGATCATCAATACACTCAATATTAAAGATTTTGTCAACAAGCCTTGTTTAAATGTTTATAGTGTTTAAAGAAGAGTAAAGAAAGAAACAAAAAGTACTAGGTAGAGCATGAGCACTTGAAACCAACTTCCTAAAGCACTCCAGAAGTTCTGGTCAGGCACCTACAATATATTTGATTTGATAAACATGATGAGTAGCATGACAGGATGGCCATCAGACAATCTATTGTCATACATCACCACCCAGGAATTTACATGTTCTGATAATTCATTATGGATTAGTTAAATGTTTCATCATTAGGATACTGAAGTAATGAGTAATGAAAATGTGACATTTAATGTGAATAATTAATTGTACATTTTAATTTCCAACAATGATTGACATTTGCATACTTGTATACATCAATTTAATGCCATCTTTGTTAATGTCTATCAAAACATGAAAATCCCTTTGTTTGACCAGTAGCTACTGTAGTGTAGAAAAGTGCAGGCTTCATTCAGCTTTACTATAACGGCAGCATTTGTTTTAATGAACTTAAGAACACATATGGTGAAATCATGTTTCTTTCGTACCCTTTCCATAACGTTTCCATCAAAGCTATTGCTGTGAACATGGTCCTCTCATTTCCCGGGTGGGGTGTTACACTTGACTGCACAATAGGTTAATACAGTGGTTCCCAACCTTTTTCATGACACTCCACACTTTTGTGGGACCAGAAATCTTATGGCACCAACACATTTTACGCTTAAGCAATTAGCTTAATAACTAGCAAAAAAATGAATGGTTGTAGCTATGGATATTACCTTACTGAAACAATTTAGCTAGTAGCAGGTTACTAAAACACATGATCAAGTTCATGATATACAGCTCTGAAAAAACAAGAGACCACTGCATTGTTTTCTTAAATCAACCCCATTGAAAACCTCTGGAATGTGATCAAGAGGAAAATGGATGGTCACAAGTCATCAAACAAAGTCAAGCTGTGACCAGGAGTGGCATGAATTCAATGTGAAAGACTGGTGGAGAGCATGCCAAGAGGCATGAAAGACAATTGTTATTATTATTCCACCAAATATTGATATCTGAACTTTTCTCAAGTTAACACATTAGTATTGTGCTGTTTATAAATGATTATTAACACATTTTCTCTCCATTAATCAAGGTCTGACATCACTAGAGCTTTTTTGACCAGTTGTATTTTCAGTAACTAAATGCTCTGAATGACAGTTGTTTTATTTAGAATAAGGGAGAAATATTGTCAAGAATGCATAAAATCAAACAGAAAAGTTAATTTTACCAAAACACATACTGTACCTATCATATTTTTTGCAGTGGTCTCCTATTTTTTTCCCAGAGCTCAATGCACATTGAACATTCAGTTCACAACAATTATGAAATTAATTAAACATAGACATTGAACATCAATGTCAAGGCAAGACAAAAAACTGTTCAAAATCAGTTGAT